>ML295359.1:139253-155620 GCA_005239495.1 Nicotiana undulata
AATATTTTTTTTTTTTTTTTTTTTTCCTTCCCCCCCCCCCCCCCCCCCCCCTTCCGAAAAAAAAATCTATTCTTTTTATATATTTTCAGTTTTAGACTTTTCATCTTTCGGTTTACATGTCTACAAGTTCTAAAGTTATGAGTTCGGAGGTTTATGTGTTTGGAAGTTTACGGGTTCAGAAATTATAAAGTTTACAGGTTCTAAATTTCACGGTTTCGAAAGTTGAGCAGTTCAGAAGTTTATAAAATTTGTGGGTTCGGAATATTGTTGGTTCGAAAGTTTATGACTTCATGTTTATTGTATCTAAATTATTTATGAATACTCTTGAGAAGTTATTTTCTTTAGTTTACATAGCAAACATCAAAAAATGAATAAAATTATTACTTATTTTCCAAAAAAATATTTTCCATGTAAAACATTTTCCGTTATACCACACTCAAAACAGTAGCCTAAAACTCAATCATGGGTTCCTTTGTAGATTCCACTAATTACATCAGTCATCCTCTATAACATACAGAATTATATGGGCTGAAACATTACACCCCAAAGAAATGGGAAGTCAAAAGGGCATGGTTTGAAGCAAAAATTTGAAAGTGTGACCTAAGGCAAAAAACTAATAATAATAATAATATACTCAGTATAATTTCACAAGGTGAGAGGTAGTACTATGAATGAATTATTTGTGTTAATGTTACACACATCTTAATTTCTTTTCCTTTTTGTTTTCTCTATTTGTTCTGGTTCAAGAAGTTATTCCCTCCGGTCCACAATAATGATTTTTTGGTTTTTTCTGTGGTCCAAAATAAGTGATTTTTCTAGATTTCAAGAATAAATTAATTATTTACTTTCTACATTGCCCTTGGAGTAAATAGTGTTGGAGTAAGTGTTAGAAGTATTTATGTGAAGAGATAGTACAAGTTAACATGATCAATTTTATTACTAATTAATGTTAAAAGGTAAATTTCTTAACTCTGTAAATCTATATATAATACATTTGGATAAAAAGTGTGCAAGTAAATAGAGAAGGAAAATTTAACAAAACTATGACCTCATACCTTTGTAAATTTAAAAACTGATATGTCACTGTCACAATATATTTTAATTTTTACTATCAGCATGCACTAACCAATATAATTCCTTAAACATTTTAAAAGATTTAACGAATCGGAACTACATTCCTTTAACTATATGAATCATCGTCCACTTCGTAAGGCAGTGATTCTTATCCTTTTTCTTTCTATTTTCCCTATTATTTTTAGGGCGCAGAGGATTTGGGGCAAGAAAAATAGAATGTCTGGTGAAAATCGAACCTTAAGCCTCTGGCATCTAGGATCAAATGCGGAACTAGGATTTTTAGTTTATGCTTATAGTCCATAATTTTTTTTTATTAAATGGGATCTAAATAGATTATTTATATATATTTAATAAATTTTAACAGACAAATACAATGTTTAAGCTAGAGCAAAAATTCGTAGCTAAAACGCCTCACGAAAAAAAAAAAATACGGTAATAATAACGGAATAATAGAAAAATAATGTAGTACCGAGATACGGTAATCAACAAAAAGAACAACAAGAACACAAAGATTTTAATGTGGAAAACACTTCTGAATAAGGGAAAAATCCAAGGGCCCGAGAGGAACAAAGTAATAGACTATAATAAGGAATTTTATATTTTGTAGTCCCGAATAAAGTACTCTAGGGATCATTACACACTCAAAAAAAATAACCCTTTATAAAAAATTTACTTCACTACAATATCGTTCACATTCTCTATTTTTTTCCATACGGTCTATTTCTCGCAATGCCTGAAAAATGCTCTGTGCAAGTTGTGTTGCTTCTCTTTCTGTGTGACATGAAATGAGAAGCAAATAGCTCCCGTTTACAGGAAAAATGGCCGACCTCTTCAACCAATCAAAATGATTGGCTTTAGCAAGTTGGTGTTGTAATTTGCCAATTTGCAAGAATGCAAATTGTTAGCCAAAACCGATTTGGCAAAACCTATTATGGAATCTGACATTCTTTTTCTTTTTTCATTACGGGGATGAACCCACAATCTCCTCTTCCTGACCTATTCTTCTGAAAGAGGTAACGCCGGACTTCTAACTTGAGTGCCATGCCGATAAGTTTTTTGCACAATTCCAACTTGTGCCTTGGTATTACTTTGGTTAGCATATCTGCATGATTCTTAATTGTGGAAATCTTTAGGACTTGTAGAGATTCACTCTCTACCTTTTCTCAGATCCAATCATATCTCACATCGATATGTTTGGTTCTTGCGTGGTACATAGAGTTCTTGCTCAAGTTTATTGCACTTTGACTGTCACAATAGACAACATACTCCTTTTGCTGCAAGCCAAGATCTTGAAGAAACCGTTTCAGTCATTGTATTCGTAAAAATGAGCTTCACACGTGTAACAATTATGATGACTCAGCAACCTATGTGGAGCAATGATGATATGACATCTTACTGCTTTCTATTTACGAATTTACTTACAATTATTAGTGTATTCCTTGGTTATCAGAAACCCGTGTTCTTCTTAAAATAGCTTTCGCATAGAATCTAATTCTTTGGTTAAACAAATTGGTTCCGTTATCGGGAATCTGATAATCTCGTTTCTTTCTCAAATAATATTTTGTGAATTATGTCGAACGCCAACGACAACAACCAACAAAGTATTGGAACTCCAGTTCCATCACCTTCAGGAACTCCACGAGGCTCAAGGGAAAATTCCCTAGATAGATCTACAACTCGAAACAATAATCACAATGGAAATGAACAAACATGTGAACAAGATCAGGTTAAGCAAATGGTTGGTGAGTATGTGACTCAAGCGTTACAAGCTTTCATGAGGGGACTACCAGCTGCATCACCTACACCTCCTCCTAACAACACTGTAACTGTGGAAAGTCCACAATCCGGATTAGCAAACGTAGGAAGTGGAGGCACTCCAAATGAGTCCCTCAAAGCAAGACCAGGTATGTCCAATAATCCAGAATTACAATCTTTATTACTAACCCTGCAGAAACAGGTGAAGGAACAAAACGATCGAATCGATCAAATTCCTGGAGTACCACCTGTCATCAAAGGCATTGATGTTGATAGATATTATCAACAACCTTGGAAGCCAAGTGCAACACCCTTGACATATTCCCAAGAAATTCAAAATGCCTGATATTCCCAAGTACGACGGGACAACAGATCCACGTGATCATGTAACTGATTTTACCATCGTAGTAAAAGGCAACGACCTGACTAAACAAGAAATTGAGTCAGTACTAGTCAAGAAGTTCGGAGAGACACTCACTAAAGGAGCACTAACATGGTATTCTCTTCTACCTGAAAATTCTATTGACTCTTTTCCTGGGCTTGCAGATCTTTTATAAAAGCGCATTCCGGTGCGCAAAAAGTCGGAAAAAGAATGAAAGACATATTCAAAATAAAACAAGGAGACACGGAGTTGCTTCGTGAATTTGAAGACAGGTTTCAACGAGAAAGAATGCTGCTACCAAGGGTACCTGACAATTGGGTAGCCATGTCATTTGCAAGAAATTTAAATGACAAAAGCTCAAAAGCCACGCGAAGACTGAAGGAAAGCTTGAGAGAATTCCCAGCCACGACGTGGAACGATGTCTATAACAGGTACAACATTAAGCTACGAATAGAAGAAGACACCATTGCTCAGTCAAAAGCGGAAGATCGAACCAGTTCTAGACGCTCTGAACCAGAAAGGAGAACATGTAAGAACATGTACGACCTTTATATGGGACCTTCGGGACAAGAAAATTGTCCCAGGTTTGAAAACACCCGGTCAGAATATAGTCCATCAAATAGATATACGAGATCATCCTCATCAAGATCCAGAAAGGATCGGGATGAACGAAATAAAGGTAATACAAGAATTGGAGACTGCAACTTCAATGTAAGTACTTCTGAATTAATTACAGTACTGAGAAATATGGGCGATAAGGTTCGATGGCAAAAAGAAATGAGGTCGAACCCGAATAAAAGGAATCCAGACTTTTGGTGTGAATTCCATAACGATCATGGGCACAAAACATCAGATAGTAGATTATTGCAAAGTGAGGTAGAAAAATTATTAAGACAGGGCTATCTAACATAACTATTTAGTGAAAATGGTAAACATGCATATATGAAGAACAGGCAGGAGCCCCCAAAACCACCATCTCCAAAGCGAACAGTGAACGTGATACATGGAGGAGAGGAGGTGAACGGAGTAATCTGCTAGAGAACAACAAAATTCACAATTACATACGGAAAACGGATTCATGAAGACGTGGAAGCAGACAATATATATTATTCGACGATGCAGATATCGACGGATTAATGCTTCCACACAACGACGCACTGGTAATATCCCTACTTATACATGACACTAACGTAAAAAGAGTGTTGATTGATCCAGTTCGCTCAATCAACATCATTTTGTCGAGGGTTGTGGAAGAAATGCTAATGGAGGATCAAGTAATCCCAAAAGCACGAGCCTTATCTGGGTTTGACAACTCTACAATCGTAACAAAAGGGGAAATTGAGCTTAGCATCTATGCAGAAGGAGAAAAATACTAGGTTCCAAGTCATTGATACTGATATGGCCTACAACGTAATCACGGGGAGACCATGGATTCATGACATGAAAGCAATACCATCTACCTTACATCAGGTAATTAATTTCCCTTCCAAATGGGGAATTCAACAGATTCGAGGCGATCATCAAACGTCAAGGAATATAAATTCTGTAGTATACTCTAACGAAAAAGAAGAATCGGAAGAATCAAAAGACGAGAAAATCGTCCAAACAGGTACGAAAAAAACTGTTATCCAAACAGGTACGGAAGAAGATAACCACGAGAAGGTGAACCAAGTCACCACGGAAGAAGTATCAAAACATACGGACATGGATTCCAGACATGATGTCATTCAGGAACCAGAAGAGGACGAGCATATCAAAACAACTACAGAAGAGCTTGAAGCTGTTCCACTGTTCAAGTAGAAGCCCGAACAAAAAGTTCACATAGGCACGAGGCTAAGCCCCAGCAGAAGAGGTAAGTTAATTGAATATTTAGGCTAACACAGATTGCTTTGCTTGGTCCCATTCAGACATGACAGGTATTCCTCCAGAAGTGATGACACATAAACTAAATGAATATCCATCTTTCGTGCATGTCAAGCAAAATAAAAGAAAGCAAGGACCATTCAAGAACCAAGTGATCGACAAAGAGGTACATAAACTCTTGAAAATTGGTTCAATACGTGAGGTAAAATATCCTAATTGGTTAGACAATACTGTAGTGGTGCCCAAAAAGAATGGTAAATGGAGAGTATGCGTAGATTACACAGATTTAAATAAAGCATGCCCTAAAGACTCATTTTCATTACCGCACATAGATCAAATGATTGATGCCACTGCATGTCATGAATTGTTAAGATTTCTAGATGCGTACTCTTGTTATAATCAGATAAAAATGGATCCCTCAGACGAGGAAAAAGCTTCCATTATTACAAACATGGGGACTTATTGTTATAAAGTCATGCCTTTTGGCCTGAAAAATGTTGGAGTCACGTATCAAAGACTGGTGACCAAGATGTTCCAGGAACATCTGGGGAAAACAATAGAGGTATACATTGATGACATGCTGGTGAAATCAACACAAGCGGAAGATCATTTCCAGCATCTTTCAATTACCTTTGAAATCCTATGCAGGTATAATATGAAACTGAATCCAGAAAAATGCGCATTTGGCGTAGAATCAGGTAAGCTTTGGCTTTCCTTGTATCAAATAGAGGAATAGAAGTAAATCCTGCTCAAATTAAAGCTATTGACGAAATACCCAATATACTTACGAGCAAGAAAGAAGTTCAAAGACTAACAGGAAGAATTGCAACTTTAGGAAGATTTATCTCCAGGTCTTCGGAGAAGAGTTTTAAATTCTTTTTAGTTCTTAAAAAGCAGAATCAGTTCGAATGGACTGAAGAATGTCAACAGGCTCTAAAAAATCTGAAGGCCTATCTATCAAAACCCTCGTTGTTGTCTAAGCCAAAAGAGGGGGAAAGGTTGTATGTCTACCTTGTCGTTGTAGAAATTGTCGTAAGTGCAGTACTGGTAAGAGAAGACAAAGGTAAGCAATATCCAATTTATTATGTAAGCAAGTCCTTATTAGATGCAGAAACTAGATATCTTCATCTTGAAAAATTAGCCTTAACTCTAATCATGGCAGCTAGAAAGTTAAGACCATATTTTCAATGTCATCCAATCACTGTTGTAACCTCATACCCATTGAGAAATATTTTGCATAAACAAGAATTATCAGGCATATTAGCTAAGTGGGCAATAGAATTAAGCGAATATGACATAATATATCAACCTAGGACTGCAATAAAGTCTTAAATTTTAGCTGATTTCGTCGCTGATTTTAATACTAGCATAATACCTTAAGTGGAAAGAGAGTTACAACTCTTTAACGGGGCTAATCCAGGAATATGGACCTTATTTACAGACGACTCTTCTAATGTAAAAGGATCTAGCTTGGGAATTTTTTTAATATCACCTACGAGTGAAAAGATACGACAAGATATTAAATGTTATCCCATAACTAACAATGAAACAGAGTACGAAGCTGTCATTGCAGGGCTTGAACTGGAACGAGAACTCTCAATCGAGCAGATCGTGATCAAAAGTGCTCAACTAGTGGTGAACCAGATGCAGGAGACTTACACCGCTAGAGAGTCCCGGATGCAACAATATCTGGAAAAGGCATGAGACCTAGTAAGACAATTCCAATCATGGAAGGTTATGAAAATACCCAGGGAGGAAAATGCAGAAGCAGATGCATTAGCTAACCTCGCAACAGTTGCAGAAGTGACGAATAAAGATAATGCAATTGTCATACACCTATTTCACTCAGCAATAGACCATGACAAATATGAGGTAACATTTAATAATTTAACCTGGGATTGGAGAAACGAAATTTTAAGTTTTTTGTTGAATGGTACCGTACTCGAAGATAAAAAAGCAGCTCAAGCACTTCGTCGAAAAGTTGCACGATACTGCCTCATTCGTGATACTTTATACCGCAAAATGTTTGGAGGTCCCTTAGCAAAGTGCCTCGGACCCAATCAAAGGGAGTTCATAATGAAGGAAGTACACGAAGGACACTGTGGAAACCATGCAAAAGCAAAATATTTCGTCAAAACCCTAATCAGAGCAGGGTACTATTGGCCCAAAATGGAAGAAGAGGCTGAGAATTTTGTAGCTAAATACGACTAATGCCAACGGTATGCTAACGACATGCATCAACCAGCAGGGTTACTTCACCCAGTGATATCACCATGGCCATTCATGAAATGGGGCATGGACATAGTAGGACCCCTTCCACCATCTAAAGGAAAGGTACGGTTCTTACTCGTATTAACTGATTATTTCACAAAGTGGGTGGAGGAAGACGCTTTTAAACAGGTGCGAGAAAAAGAAGTGAAAAGCTTCATATGGCGACACATAATATGACTCTTTGGAATACCGAAGGAGATCGTATGTGACAATGGCCCGCAATTCATAGGCTCACAAATCACAGAATTCTTCGAAAGTTAGAAAATCAAACAAATCACTTCATTACCATATCACCCCGTGGCTAATGGACAAGACGAGTCAACGAACAAATTCATCGTCAACAACCTAAAGAAACGGTTGGAAAAAGCCAAGGGAAACTAGCCCGATGAGCTACCGGCAGTATTATGGGATTACAGAACTACTGCAAAAACAGCTACGGGAGAGACTCCATTCGTGTTTGTTTACGATTCAGAAGCTTTAATACCGGTGGAAATTGGTGAACCAAGCACAAGATTCACAACAGCAACGGAAGAAAAAAACAACGACGAATTGAGGACAAATCTGGATTTGCTCGAGCAAAGAAGAGAAGTTGCACTAATACGTATGGCAGCCCAAAAAACAATTATAGAGCGATATTACAATAGAAAAAGCTCACCTCAGATATTTCAAAATTGGGGACTACGTTCTTAAAAAAGTCTTCCAATCAACGAAGGAAGCTGGTGCAGGAAAACTAAATCCAAATTGGGAATGACCTTACAAAATCCGTGGCATCGCTGGAAAAGGCGCTATGAGCTAGAGGCTATGGATGGCAGAATCTTGCCAACCAGTTGGAATGCTGTTCATTTGAAGAAGTACTACTTCTGAGTAAAAGGAATACCCTCAGTCAGGTATCATTACGTTCGATTTTACTTTTGTACAATTAAAATTATACTAACCATTTTAGATGATAGGCAAAAATCTAACCCATCACCAGATGATGATGTTAGACTTGCACAGACACGAAGAAGTAACTGAATTCCCGGTCTAGGGTTACCACTTTCTGATGGACGTTTTTAAGGGTTAAACAGTCATCATCTAAAACTATATACCTTCGAGTCCCGTATGTTTTTCCTTTTCAGGAAAAGGACCACAAGGAAGGAATAGTCAAGTGCTTGAGATTTCATTCTTCAAAGCTCAAACACTTGGGGGACTGTACAGTATGGAAGGCAAAGAAAAAGCAAAGAAGACTATCAAAAAGTCAAAGCTCGAGCTTGAAAATCCATCTTCCCAACAAGTCAAGTACTATGAGCAAAATCAAAGAGCCATAGACAAAAACACAAAGCCTGATTCAAAACCTTCGAAAAATATATTCGTAAGTGTAAACGAATGTTTCAAAAAATATATCCGTAAATGTAAACGAATGTTCAGGTTAAAGGCAGAATATTAGTTACGGGTAAAAATGCACATCTTTGTATTTACTCAAAAACTGTTGTAAATGAAAACAATTATAGATGAAAGATCATTATCCTTGTACTTATTCAGAAAACTGTTATAAATGAAAACAGTTACGGATAAAAGATCATCATCCTTGTACTTATTCAAAAAACTGTTATGAATGAAAACAGTTACGGATGAAAAAGCATTACCCTTGTATTCATTTAAAAATTGTTATCAATAAAAATAGTTATGGGTAAAAATTCATACCCTTATATTTAAAAAACTGGTATAAACGAAAACATTTATTCCTTTGTACTAATTCGAAAAAACTGTTGCAAAAGAAAAACAGTTACGAGTACAAGTTCATATCAAATCTGTTGAAAGAAAAACAGTGATGTGAAAGTCATAATTGAAGATGTCACTTCGTGACTAATGCAGCCGCAAAAAGCCCTAAAAGGTGCTGAGTAATTGCAGAACCAACCCAGGAACACCACGTGGCACGGGCATTAAATGGAAGTGACAAGTGATGCATACATTCAGAGATGGATGCAATGGTACGAATGAAGCGGCGGCAAGATATTCCCACCATAAATGAGTATCCACTTACCAAATATTAATGGAAAAATAAATGATAAGTGGGGGGACTATCTGTATTGGTAAAAATGAGCTTCACACGTGTAACAATTATGATGACTCAACAATCTATGTGGAGCATTGATGATATGAAAACTGGACAAGACTCTATAAACAGGTACGAAATGGAATAGCATACTCACAGGATCATCAGATAAGGGGATCTCAACCTAATTGGGAAGATAAAGAGACACGGTCAAAATGAATCAAGGCGAACTATAGGGTAGATTCAGGATCTTCAATTAATGAGCCAAACATTACACAATCTTCACGCAACAGTTACGATTAATCATTATAACGTTACATTAATGCCATTATTAGTCATTAATTCTCAGTCACTGAAAAGAGTATACGTAATATTAAGAAATTCCTTATAAAAGGGAGTAAAATATAACTTGTAAGGACATGTTCGAACTACTATTGCAATATACTTACTTTTTACGCATCTTATTGCTTTCTATTTACGAATTTACTTACAATTATTAGTGTATTCATTGGTTATCAGAAACCTGTGTTCTTGTTAAAATAGGTTTGGCAAAGAATCTAATTCTTTGGTTAAACAGTCATATCATCTCATTGTCGGCTTCAATAGCGGAAATGTACTCCACTTCAGTTGTAGAGAGCGTGAAACACTTCTACAACCTCGACTGCCTTGATATAGATCCCCCTCAAAATGTAAACAAATATCCAGTAATGGATTTTCTATTATCAATGCCATCTACCATATCAGCATTTGTATAGCCCTTCAAGATTAAATCAGATCCTCCAAAGCACAAATATCTCGCGGTACCTCTCAGGTACCTGAGTATCCACTTGGCTGTTTCCCACAGCCATTTTCCATGAATTTCAAGAAACCTGCTGACAACACCAACTGTGTGAGCAATATCAGGTCTAGTGCATACCATTGCATACATCAAACTTCCGATAGTAGAGGAATAAGGAACTTTGGTCATGCTCTCCTTTTCCTCCATTGTTGTAGGACACATCTTCTTGATCAACTTTTGATGACTATAAAGAGGTGTGCTGGCTGGCTTAGTATTCTTCATGTTGTAGCATTTTAGTACACGTTCAATGTATTTCTCCTAAGACAGCCACAACTTTCTACTTGTTTGCTCTTGAACTATCTTCATCCCGAGAATTTTTTGTACTGGGCCCAAGTCCTTCATATCAAATAACTTGGACAAATCTCCCTCCAACTTTGTGATCAGCTCCTTGTCTATTCCTACAATGAACATGTCATCCACATACAACAACAAAATAATAAAGTTGTTGTCATAAATCCTTTAAAGTATACACATGGATCAGAATATGTCTTTATGTAAGTCTGACTTTTCATGAATAAGTCAAACTTATTGTACCAATGCCTTGGGTCCTGCTTCAACCCATAAAGACTCTTATTCAGTTTGCACACCATGTGTTTCCTTTTAGCTACTTCAAATCCTTCTGGTTGCTCCATATAAATCTCTTCTTCCAAATCTCCGTGAAGAAATGCAGTTTTCACGTCCAACTGCTCCACTTCAAAATCTAAGCAAGCTACTAAGCTTAAGATTGTTCGAATAGAAGTCATTTTGACAGCAGGTAAGAAAATTTTGTCAAAATCAATACATTCTGTTCGAAGACGTTTACCACCAATCGAGTTTTGTATATGTCTAGCTTGCCATATCTTTCTTGAGTTTAAAGACCTATTTGCAGTTGAGTGGTCTTTTACCCTTTGAAAGTTCAATCATCTTGTACGTGCCATTTATCTATAGATATCCATCTCTTCTTGCATGGCTTTCATCCACTGGTTCTTTTCTGGATGGGACAACACCTCTTTAAGACTTTCTAGCTCCCCCTTATCACTGATGAGGACATACTCTATGGAACGGTACCTGCATGAATCTACCCTTGGCCTCTCTGTTCTCCTCAGAGGTTGAGGTTGTTATTCTTCTTGAGTAGGGTACTCCACTTGCTCGACATCATCATCAAGTTACTCCCCTTGCTCAATAACCTCACCAGGTTGCTCCCCATGCTCGGCAACCTCGTTGATCCTACTTTATGTACTTGTGGGATTGTTAGAAGTAGAAGGAATGGTAACAATGTTAGGAATTATATCATTTTTGTCCTTCTCTGACTGATCATCTGTAGCTCCAACTTCACTTTCTCAGAAGATTACATCTCTGCTTCTGATGACCTTCTTCTTTACAGGATCCCACAATCTGTACTCGATTTCTTCATCTCCATATCCGACGAATATGTAGGGAACAGATTTATCATCCAGCTTTGTTCTCTGGTCCTTTGGTACATGTGCAAAAGCTTTGCAACCAAACACCTTCATATGTGAGTAGGACATCTCTTTGTTGGTCCAAAATCTCTCTGGGATGTCGAACTCCAATGGAACTGGTGGACTTCTATTGATCAGGTAACAAGTTGTCTGAACTGCTTCATCCCAGAATGACTTAGTAGTTTAGCCATTCTAAGCATGTTTCTCACCTTCTCAACAATGGTGCGGTTCATTCTCTCAGCTACACCATTGTGTTGTGGGTTTCCAAGAACTGTCTTTTCATGTCTGATCCCATGGCTCGAACAGTACTCTTCAAAATCCCTTGAAGTGTACTCATCTTCATTGTCACTTCGAAGACACTTTAGCTTTTGCCCTTTCTCCCTTTCCACTAGAGCATGAATATAAACCTACAATATTTGTGAAGCATCATCAATAAAAGTAAAAAAATATTTTTTACCACCCATCGATTCAATTCCATTGGACCACAAACATCAGAATATACCAAATCAAGTATATTTAATTTTCTTTCAGACGGTGTTTGAAATGAGACTTTTTGATGCTTACCAAATAAACAGTAGTCATAAGGTTTTAGCGTTGTACCTTTTTCATAAGAAATTCGTGATTTCTTAGCAAGAATATGAAATCCCTTCTCACTCATTGACCCATTCGTTTGTGCCACAAATCTGCCGAAATCTCATCTTGTGCTGCGTTCAATTTACCTTGGCATATTTTTGCATTTGTCTTGTACAACGTGTCACGAGAAACGCCTTTGCAATCACCAATGATCCCTTGGTGAATCTCCACTTTTGATTTTCAAAATAGTTCTCGTACCCATATCCGTCCAAAGTTATTCCTATGATTAAGTTCATCCGCAAATCAGGTACATGTCGTATGTCCTTTAGAACCAATGTGCATCCAATATTTTTCTTGATACAAATGTCATCGATCCCTGCAATCTTTGAGTAACTCATGTTACCCATTCTCACAGTGTCGAAATCACCTGCTGCATATCTGCAAAACAAATTCTCTTACTAGTGTGGCATGGTAAGATGCCGCTGTGTCAACTACCCATTCCGACTCTGGACCTGCCAAGTGCATTCATTCATCTTCCTCATTTATAAATAGAATAATCATTATTTTGCATCATGGAGGTTGTGTTGTCGTCATTCTTTTGGTCACAACTTTCACCTTTGCCCTTTCTTAGATTTGGGCAATCTCTTTTAAAGTGAACTGGTTGATCGCAATTGTAGCAATTTATGGATTTGGGTTTGGATCGGTTCTTGCACTTCCCACGACCTCCGTATCTACCATAGTTGCTCGAACTCCTTTGATAACTCTCGCCTCTACCTTTTGTGATGAGAGTCTGTCCTTGATTTTCAGGTTTCTTTGTCATCTTCTCATTGAATAGAAGAGTCGATGTGATGTCCTTCAACTCAATAATGGTTTCTTCGTGCAAGATGGCTGTTGCCAAATTATCATATGAAGATGACTGTCACGACCCAAAATCTAACCAAGGTCGTGATGGCGCCTATCGTATTACAAGGCAAGCCTACTTCCCAAAATATTACTACTAAACCGATTATAAGAAATTAATAAAATATTTCAATATGTAAATTTTTCATAAACCAAATCAACTCTAAATATAATATAGGGGTGTCACTAAGTCACGAATGTCTAAAACTATGAACTAAGATCTATAACTGTCTAACTGTAAATACTATCCAAAGGAATCAATGATCACTGCACTCTAACTCACCTGGATCTGCACATAAAGTGCAGTGTGTAGTATGAGTAAAACCGACTCAGTAGTAACAGAATAACTAAGGAACTGAGCAGTTGTGACAAGCTAAGTAAAACAATCCAATTATTTATTTTCACAATTTAAAATAAACAGAAATAAACAGGTAAATTCCATAACTCGGTAAATGCCACAAAGAAATTTAACAGATAAATGCAGGAACCGCAAAAGTAAATGCAACCTCATAGCAATGTCACTCCATCACTCAGCACTCGCACTCAGCTCTCAACACTCAACACTCAATACACTCAACACTCTGCGCTCACTAGGGTTGTGTACAAACTTCGAAGGGGCTCCCAAAGCCCAAGCGCTAAGTACGGACAACTCACGTGCTATCATATCAATACCTGGATCCGCACGGTCAACTCACGTGCTACGCGGACAACTCACGCGCTATGGTATCAATACTTGGACTCACACGGTCAGCTCACGTGCTACGCGGACACATCATGCGCTATGGTATTAATATCCTCACAATCAAGCCCTCGGCCTCACTCAGTCATGTACCTCTCCAGCCTCACAATGCACTACAAATAAGGGGACACAGCCCACGTCAAGTATCGCAACACATCAGCAAAATAGTAGAGATTGAGGTAAACATGAACAATAATTTCTATGACTGAGTACAAATAATGTGAGCATGAACAAAGCCTAAGCATGATCTCTAACATGAAGGCAGACAAGTTCAACAACAAGTAAATACGTAAACACAGATGATGGCCATTAGGACTCACCGGACGAACCACGTCTAAATCCATCGAGGTATACACCCACACGCCTATCACCTAGCGTGGGTATCACCTCCCAAACAGTCACATGATATCAATTTCTCCGGGTTTATACCGTCAAGGCCAGAGATAAAACTGTTACTTACCTTAACAGCGAAAAATCCTACTACGGGATGCCCTCGTCTCTAGACTTGGTCTTCAAAAGCTCCAAATCTAACCATAATCAAATTAATACCATCAACATAGGCTAACGAATCGAATTCCACAATAAAAACTACAAAATATGCCAAAAATTCGAAATCAGCCAACTCTCGGCCCCCAAGCCCACGTCTCGAATTTAGTCAAAAAATGGAAGAATCAAAACCCTCGTCCTCTCCTGATTCTAACCATATAAAATTTATCAAAATCGGAGTCCGTTTGGTCCCTCAAATCCCTACCTAAAACTCTCAAAAACTCAAGCCCTAACTCCCTCAATTTCACTTTGAAATCATCAATCAAATCCCAAAAACAAATATGGATTCATGAAATATAACCAAAAACGAGTAGAGAACACTTACCCCATCTCTATGGTGAAAATCGCCTCCAAAATTGCCCAAATCCGAGTTCGTTTACTCATAAGTCAACTTCTGGTTGACTTTTCTAACTTAGCTTTCTAATTAAGAGACTAAGTGTTCATTTCATTCCAAAACTACTCCGAACCCAAACCTACCAACTCGATACAACTCAACACAGCTGAACAATACATAAAGAAGCATAAATGGAGGAAACAAAGCTATTACTCTCGGAACGACTGACCGGGTCGTTACAATGACAATGAGTTCAAGAGCAATATGTCTTTATCCTCTTTCTCGATCTTTACTCCGAGGTAGTCAAGCTACGTGATTAGCCCATTAAACACATTTAAATGTGACAAAATATTTGTACATTCACCCATATGTGTATAATTTCTTCTTAGGTAAAATTTGCTTGTCAACTGTTTGGACATATATAGGCTTACCTACCTTGTCCATATTCCACATGCAGTGTCTTCATCAATGATGTTGTTTACCACATATTCTGTTAAGTGCAACCTGATTGCACTAGCAGCCTTTTCATCTAAGTCCGCCTAATTCTCAGCTTTCATGGTACCACGTTTCTTAGAATCATTGTCTAATACGTTGTGTAATCCTTGTTGGGTGAGCAGATTTTTCATCCTTCTTTTCCATGTTGAGAAACCGCTATCTCTGTTGAATTTTATTACCTAGTACTTTGCTCTGGACATGTTATTCACCGAGTATAGTACTACCTATCGTGAATAGAATTTCTGTGGACGAGCAGAACCTGTGCTCTGATACCAGTTGTTAGGAATAAAGCCCCCACAGAAAAATAATATTGTAATAACAACGGAATAATAATGTAGTGCCGAGATACGGTAATCAACAACAAGAACACAAAGATTTTAACATGGAAAACTCTTCTGAATAAGGAAAAAACCATGGGCCCAAGAAGAGCAAAGTAGTACACTATATTTTACACTCTATAGTCCCGAGTAACGTACTCCATGGACCACTACACACTCAAAAGATATAACCCTCAATTAAGATTTTCACCTCACTACAATATCGCTTATCTCTCACAGCCTCTATTTTTTCCACGCAATTTATTTCTCACGATGCCTGAGAAATGCTCTCTACAAACTGTGTTGCTTCTCTTTCTGTGTGATATGAAATGAGAAGCAGATAGCTCCCTTTTATAGGAGAAATAGACGGCCTCTTAATCCAATAAAATTGATTGGCTTTAGCAAGTTGGTGGTGCAATTTTCCAAATTTGCAAGAATGCAAATTGTTGCTAAAACCGATTTGGCAAAACCTGTTATGGAATCTGACACTCCTTTTTTTCATTATGGGGAAGGACCCACAGTTAGCACCCTACGTTGTCAAAACAATGATTAGTTAAGACACTCAAGTCAATTAACCCATTAATTTCTTGGACATAATTCTACTTAATCAAATAATAGGTTAATCAACGCATTTGTTGGGTGTGCGAATAAAGTCTCACATTGATAGCTGAAAAGATTGGGAGTCTACATATAAGGTGTAGGGATCTCTTTAATAGTGTGAAGACTTTTGGGGGGGGGGGGGGGGGAGCGGGGGGGTTGGCCAAAAACGAAAAAATTACACGAGTGATAGAGGTGTTTTTTTAAAC
>ML295359.1:155674-197743 GCA_005239495.1 Nicotiana undulata
GGGGTGGGGGGGGGGGGGGGGGGGGGGGGGGGGGAATCGTGCGGCTTGGCCAAAACGGATAATATTACACGATGTTAAGAGTATCTTTGGGTCGTTTTAGCCCAGCAACTGGAATCAGAGCCGAGCTTCAGCGGGACGAGTATGGTGATGGCAAGATGTTAGAGTGGGGCTCGATTTATTTACCTTTATGAGCTTGGAGAACACCAAGAAGGATCTAATTGGGGCTTTGGTTTCCATAAATACTCTGAAAATGTGGGTTGCACATAGTGAATCTCAGAAAACGATCTGTGAATCGTGGTAGTGGGCCACATGGATCATAATTCGAGGGAAACATTGTTGGGTATGCGAACAAAATCCCCATATTGCTAGCTGAAAAGATTGTGAGTCTACATATAATATATCAAATATGTCCATTTATAGTACTTATTACAAAAATTGGTCACTTCATAAAATATTACTACTATTAGCCAAGTATTACCAATATTAGCCAATTAGTTATTTGTAACAAAAAAAAGGGTCAAAATTTTGCTTTCTTTTGAGTGGATATTGTTAGAATAGATTGGGTAGACCCAAAATCCATCTAGTCGTGATGGCACCTAACTCAACCCGCTAGGTAAGCCAATTAACAATTATCCAATTCCAGAGAAGTTTATAGTACAATTAAATAGAAAAGTTACGGAATTCTTATACATTTCCCCCAAGGATTGTTAGTACAAATCATGAGCTTCTAAGAATAGAGTTTACAAAGCTGGTATGAAATAAATACATTATCTGTTCAAAAAGTACATAAACAGATTTATACATTCTAAGGCTACCATGAACAAGATGCAGCTACAACCGGAGCGCAGGTACATCTTCAAATCCAGCTCCGTCATCTCAGCAACATCACTAGCCGATATCTAAATACAAGGTGCAGAAATGTAGTATGAGTACAACCGACCCCATGTACTCAGTAAGTAACAAACGTAACCTTAGATTGAAAGTAATTACGAGCTGGGACAACGACCATAGTCCAACTCCAATAACAAAAAAAAATAGTTCATAACAATATAATAAGGATGGTACAAGAAATAGCTCAGCTCGGTCACAATTGCAAAAATAGGCATACTTTTTAAGTATCTCAGTGTAAACCTAAATCTTTTACCGAAATTGCCAAAAATATGAGTAAGCTCGAAAACTGTGATTTTCCCAAAAATCCTTTCAACAATAAATAAGATATTTTATTTTCAGATAGCATGAGGAAAGTAAATATCTATGCCTACATGTCAAGATATAGGTAAAATCATAAATGTCACCAAAACCGGGTAGCAGTAGGAAATGCATCTCTATGCATGTATCTCAAGTACGCATGTCAAATGCAATGCATCTCAATGATGAGCTCATGTACTCACACTCTCAGAGTACTCAATCTCACTGTCTCGCATTCTCTCTCACCATGCTCAATATTCAGCACACTCAATCACTCAGCATTGTACAATACCTGTTGCGACGTGCAGCCCGATCCACATATGACCATAAGGCCCATTTTGGCGTGCAACCCGATCCACATATATATAGCCATAAGGCTCGTTGCGGCGTGCAACCCGATCCCCCTCCCCCACACACACACATAAATATATATATATATATATATATATATATATATATAATCAACTGCGCTCACTGGGGTGCGTGCAGACTTCGGAGGGGCTCCTTCAGCCCAAGCGCTATCATAAATCAGTAAAACCCATTGCGGCGTGCAGCCCGATCCCATAAATGTCACTCATAATATAGCTCTCGGCCTCACTCAGTCATCAATCTCTCCAGTCTCTCTCTCACGGGCTCACAATGTCATGAAACTTGCCCGAAAATGATGATATGATGCATCAATAAATAACAACACTGAGATATGATATGCATATAAATGTGTATGACTAAGTATGTAATGTAATGAAAGGAGATAACTCAACAGCTGAAATGACCTCAGTGGGTCCCAATAGGATAAACATGTTACCTAAACATGATTTCTAACATGGGTCACAGCTCAAGTACGTAAAAATTTCATGGTTACAGATAAGATCAATTAACTACACAGTACCACAAGAATAATGAAGTCACAGTTCACACGGTGCATGCCCACACGCCCATCACCTAGCATGTGCGTCACCTCAACAACACTCACATAGCATGTAATTCGGGGTTTCATACCTTCAACACTAAGTTTAGAATTGTTACTTACCTCGAACGAGCCAATTGCAATACCGAGCAAGTCAAATGATGATCCAGAAATGCCATCTCGTTCTGACCCCGAACGGCTCGAAACTAACCAAAAACAACTCAAATACACCAAATAATGCTAAGGGAACTAATCCCAATCGAAAAAGACCGAATCTTTAATCAAAAGCCTAAGATCGGATGAAATCCCAACCCGGGCCTGTACCTCGCAACCCGACAATATTACAAAATACGACAACTCATTCAATTCCGAGTCCAACCATACTAGTTTCACTCAAATCCGATTCCAAATCGATGTTCAAAACTCAAAAATTCACATTATGAAACTTTAGGCCAAAACCTTCAATTTCCTCTTTAAATTCATCAACCAATTGCTAAAGATGAAGATGGATTCATGAAATGTAATCAAAATCGAGTGTAGAATACTTACCTCGATCCTTGTGATGAAATTTGCTCAGACAATCGCTCAATTCCGAAGTCCATAGCTCAAAATATGATAAAAGACCCAAAACCTCATTTTTTGTAGCTTCTATCCAGCAGATTCCGTATTTGCGGACAAGAGATCGCATCTGCGACCTTCGCTCTTACGGGAAAAGGCATGCATTTGCGAGACATGCCGCTTCTGCGATAGCCATGGTCACATCTGCGATCGCGTTTGTACGCCTGTAGATACGCTTCTACGATGCCTCCCCAACCATCACTACCTCGCTTATGTGACTGCTTTGTCACTTCGACGACCACACACCTGCGCAAATTCAACCGCAGGTGTACAACACCAGTACCAGCAGCTACCAGCAACCAAATGAGAATGAGAAATGGTCTGAACCTTGTCCGAAACTCACCCGAGCCACTCGAGACCCCGTCCAAATATACCAACAAGTCCCGTAACATAACACGGACCTACTCGAGGCCTCAAAACACACATAACAACATCAAAACGATAAATCGCACCTCAAATCGAAATCTATGAACATTCAACTTTCAAAACTCGCGCTGAAACATACCAAATCAACTCGGGATAAACCCAATTTTTGCACACAAGTCCCAAATGACGAAGCGAAGCTATTCCAATTCCCAGAATCATAATCAGAATCTGATATTAAAAAGTCAACTTTCGGTCAAACTTATGAACTGTCCAAACCTTCAAATGTCCAATTTTCGTCAATTTGTGTTGAAACCTTCTAAAAATATCCAAAAGCAAATCCGAGCATACGCCCGAGTCCAAAATCACCATCCAGACCCATCGGAACCATCAAACTCCGTTTCCAACTTAAAGCTTCAACAATGAAATCCATCCTTCCAAATCGATTCTGAATAACCTGAGAACCAAAACTGACGATTCACATAAATCATAATACATCATACAGAGCTAATCATTCCTGAAAACTACCAAGCGAAGTGCAAATGCTCAAAACGACTGGTCGGGTTGTTACACGTACATCTTAAGGAGCTTGAATCTCAATTTTGGGGTGATTTAGTGGAGTTTTGAGGTGGTTTGAATTGAAAATTCGAAGTAGAAGATGAACATTAAAAAAATGATATGTGTATCACGTTGTGTAACACTTGTGTATCAAATATGTATCATATGTGTATCAAATATGTATCACATGTATATCTATGTATACATGTGTGTGAGATACATGCTTGATACATGTATCGCAGAAAAATATTTTTGAATGATTTTAACTAAGAACTTTGATACCAAATCAGCCCAAGTACCTCCAATCTTCTTCAAAGTTTGTATATTGACTCAGCTATATGTTTTCATTGAATCTCAACCATACCCATTGAAAAAGATCCTTTTTTGCTTAGATTTTTGAAATTTTATATATATTTTTTTTGTATTTCATCACCTTATTTACTATCTCATTCATGAAATTTTATTTTCGTCTTGCATCTAATATTGATGATCGCGCTTAAAAATATGGAAAGAGATCTGTGCATATAATTATTGGAGGAAAGAACCTTATTTATTTGGGTTTTCAACTTTTAGTCTTTTATACATGTTTAGCTAGTTTTGGAAGTCTACGAATAATGGCTAGAAGTTGGTTAGTTAGGACATTTATATAAGATTCCATCTCTTAATGGTGCGAGGATTTTTGGGAAAAATCGTACGGTCTCGGCCTAAAGCGGACAATATCACACCATGTTAAGAGTATCGTTGGGCCGTTTAAGCTCAACAGTATTCTTCAAATCTCGTCCTATTATTGGATAATTGGTAAAATTATTACCACGTGATCTATATAGGTCACGCTTTCAAGCCGTGAAAGCAGCCATAAAATCTGCACTAGAATAGGCTATCTACATCAATATCTCTATGCAGATATTACTCGACGTGAACACCGCATGCCTTGTGCATCGAGCTGTTATTTTTGAACGGGACAGAAAACTCAAACCCAAAAACCATTAGCGTGATTAGCTAGTGGCACACTAATAGAAGTACATTTACTTTAGTTTACATCAGCAAATCCCATAATCTTAGAAAAAAGCAATTGTTTATTTATGGTAACCATAATAATACTACTATTGAATGTCCGATGTATGACACCATAATTCCGGCCGATCACCGGTGTCGGAATGCCGCATTTTTGAATGACGATAGCCTGGTGGGGTCCATGTTAAAAAGTGGACCCTACCACCAACTCCAATTTGATCAATGTAGCATCAGCATAGCACTAAATTTACCTTTTCTTTCATTTTGGTAGCTCTCAAATCACTTTACCACCAGGAAGATTGAGGAAAAAACAAGAATTTCTTTAGCAAATTCCCCTAGTGGGATTCTCTCAACATGATTAATGTGTTTCATCATAGACAGTAATATACATTTAAAAAAAATATAAAGAATTTTTATATCATAATTATTATTCCATCAAATAAATAGATGCTTCAGTTACCTTATTATTTTGTTGTTACTAATGTTTTTTGTTATTGCTTCTCTTCCATTATTGTAGTCATTACTGTATCTCTTTTTAATAATACTACAACTATATACTTTTACTGAGCCGAGTTTTATTGAAAACAATATCTCTTCTCTATCTTTACAAGGTAGGGGTTAGGACTGTGTACACAGAGACGAAGGTAGAATAGGATTTGCAGGTTCGGATGAACCCAGTAATTTTGGTCTAAACCATGTATTTGTCTTTAAAAAATTCATTGAATATGTATAAAATTATTAATTTAGAACCCAGTAACATAAACGGACTAGAATTTCGAACCCACAAGCTTCAAATCCTAGCTTTCATCTCCGTGTGTACAGATTACTCTCCCAAGAGCCCACTTATGAAATCATACAGGATTTTGTTGTTGTTATTGTTGTAAATAGATGGTAGCAAATTATACTTATCTTTTACATTCTTATATGATATAGATATTTACTTCTAATTGACTTAGTAACAGGACGTTATGTTGAAAATTTCTCAGCCTCTTAATATTTACACCAAACTAATAAATGCATGAGAAGCGAGATAGTGATACGAAGAGTGCAAATTACACTCATAGATTCTCACGCGCGTAAAACTCATAATTTATTTATTTATTTATTTTAATCCACTATTTGGATAATAGAAATGTCCTTGGCCTTTTGTTTTGCCTTTGCTAGTGTTGTCTATAAATAGGTAATTGGTCTCTCTTCATTTCCTTAGGAAAAACACAAGATCCTCTAAGAGTAGTTCAAGTGTTCTCCTGTCTTCACCTTTGAGTTCTTCTTAATTTTCCTCTCTTTGAGAATACAAATTTTTTTTTTTTTTGTAACATAAAAAAAGAAGAAGATGGAGAACAAAGAAGGATGTTTAAGTAATTTCTTCCAAAGGGCAAAACCTTACATAGCAATGATCTCATTGCAATTTGGTTATGCAGGAATGAATGTTATTACCAAAGTTTCCCTTAATGGAGGAATGAGTCATTATGTTTTGGTTGTTTATAGACATGCTTTTGCTACTGCAGCTATTGCTCCTTTTGCTCTTGTTCTTGAAAGGTATAATATATATTTAATTGCCTACAAGAAAAATAGTTAAAACTTGTATTACCATTCTTGATTTATCTAGCTGTGAAATAATGCAAAATGAAAATAATTCTATAAGTCTTTAAATTGTTGTTGTTTTTGTACAGAAAACTCAGACCAAAGATGACTTTCATGATGTTCTTGCAAATTTTTGTATTGGGACTTCTAGGGTGAGTGTCTCTCTTTGTCCTATTTATGAAACTCTAATCTCAAATTTTCTATACGAGTTTAAGTTCTGTACACTGACGGAATAAATTATATATTTATATGAAATAGTTACTTCTACAGTAGTTACTGATATATATGAAATCTATGTTGCTCGACCACATCAAAAATGTTATCGGGTACGTGTCGGATCCTCCAAAAATAAAGTATTTCACTACTAAAAAAACAGGTTTTAGCGACGGGCAAATTCTGTAGCTAAACAGAAAAATCCATCGCTAATCTCATTTAGCGACGGATTAGCAACATATTATCAAGAAATTTTGTTTGCTACGAGTGTTTTAGCGACGGAGTTTGTAGCTAATTCCAGTTTGATATGTAGTGTTTTGGAGGATCCGACACGGGTGCGGCCTCATTTTGGAGAGTCGACGCAACATAGTATAAAATAAGAGCAATCAGTATATAACCTGATAAAAATGATAATGAATGTGCTATCACATGTTAAACTATACTGATAACGGAAAGAAATTTTAGACGATCAGTTTATATAACTTAAATCCTGTTTTTACTTATTTAAAAAAATTAAAATCTATGATTTGATTCAAACAGGCCAGTGATTGATCAAAATTTCTACTATATGGGACTTAAGTTTACATCTCCAACATTCTCATGTGCCATGAGCAACATGCTTCCTGCAATGACATTTGTCATGGCTGTTCTCTGCAGGTACATAATATACATATATGTTTAATTTAATATTTCTTTTAATTATTATTCTACTATTTTTTCCAAAATTTGGAACTAATAATTAAAGAATGAATTCAGAATGGAGAAAGTGCATATAAAGAAGTTGAGATGCCAAGCAAAGGTTGTGGGTACTATAGTAACAGTGGCTGGAGCCATGTTGATGACATTGTACAAAGGACATGTTATTAATTTGGTTTGGTCAAATAATAGCCATACAAATACTTCTAATGTTCCTGAACCCAATGAAACTACTGATAAAGATTGGCTTAAAGGTTCAATCCTTCTAATTCTTGCCACTTTTGCATGGGCTTCTTTCTTTATACTTCAGGTATGTAATATATATAAACTAATTAATTTTTTTTTAAATAGTTGTTGTTGTTGTTGTTAATGTATTTTTGTTTGATGTTTTGTGGCAGAATGTTACAATGAGGAAATACACTGCTCCACTTTCTCTAACTACACTTGTTTGCTTCATGGGAACTTTGCAATCAATTGCTGTCACCTTAGTGATGGAACATAAAACTTCTGCTTGGGCTATTGGTTTTGACATGAACCTTCTTGCTGCTGCCTATGCTGTATGTTCTTTTCTTTACTCCTCATCCCTTCTATAAATTCGAATAAAAATGACAGCTCGGCGTACGAAGCATTCCGTATTCACACAGGATTCGAAAAAGGGTCGCACCCCGAGGGGTGTGATGTAAGTAGCCTACACTAATGCAAACATCAACGGCTGATTCCACGGGTCGAACCCATGACATAATATGTCACACGGAGACAACTTACCGTTACTCCAAAGGTCCCTTTCTTATAAATAAAGGATTCAAAATATTGCAAGAATATTACACCTTAGCGGCAAATCCACCTTGCTACTTCCCTAGAATATTCTCTTATATGTCGCGAGAATTCAAGAAAAAGAGCCTTGGAACAAGGATAAAGTTGTCTCCGTGTGGCCTATAGGTCTCGGGTTTGAATCGTGAAAGCAGCCACAAATGCTTGCATTACGGTAGGTTGTCTATACATCACGCTCCTTGGGGCGCGGCCCTTCCCCGTACCCTGTGTGAACGCGGAATGCCTTATGCATCGGGCTCCGAACAAAAAAGGTCAAAGGAATTCAATTGTTCATATATATATGTATATATAGGAATTTTTTAACCCTATTTGCACAGTATAACTATTCGACGAAGGGGATTCAATTGAACCTCTTTCATATCACGAATCTCTACCCCTTCTTCTCCTAAAACCAACAACCATTGAATAATGAAAAAAATATAATTATGGATATTATTTTACTAAATTTCAGGGTATTGTATCATCAAGTCTAGCATACTATGTTCAAGGTCTTATAATGGAGAAAAGAGGACCTGTTTTTGTTACTGCTTTCAGTCCATTGATGATGATCATTGTTGCTATTATGGGCTCTTTCATTCTTGCTGAAAAAATCTATCTTGGAGGGTAAGTCAATTTCTTCTACGTCATACTCTCTCCGTTCCATTTTACATGTCAGTATTTATTTATTCAGTCTGTTCTAAAAAGAATGACACATTTTATATTTTTGGATTTCAGTGTGCTAGGAGCAGTGCTAATTGTGGCTGGACTATACTCAGTTTTATGGGGGAAATACAAGGAATATAAAGAGAAAGAAATTGAGGCTGCAATTACTGAACCAATGAAAGGAGTTACAGAGAACAACCAAATGATGATTTTAGAAAGAGAAGTAAATGACATAGAAATGCAAAGTAGTGCAGTAGCCATTAGTGTTTCAATGTCACAGCCACCAATGTTGGCTAAAGAAGCACCAAAAGCTTGAGTTATGAAAAAAGAAAGAGCAAAAAAAAAATACAAAAAAAATACAATAAAAAAATAAAAAACAGAGTTTATTAGGTGGTTTAAGGAAGGATTAAGAAGAATTAGAAGAGGGTATTTTGCTTTATTCCCTTTTTCTGTTATGGGTAAATAATGGAGGTGCAATGTAATTTTTCGGCTTTATATAATACTAATATTTGATGCAGCAATTAATTAACTCCTTTTTCTGGACAATACTAAAATATCGCAAGGTTTTCATCCATTTACTGGATTTTATTATGTCAAAATCTTCTACTTTTTTACGTCTTTTTCGGCATAAGTATTTCTTTAATAATAAGTTGATAAAATATTTGTAGTTTTAACATAAATTCGAAATCATTAAAATGTAAACAAGTGAATAATATATCTACAATGACGCGAGGTCATATGAGTAGTGAAATTTTTTGAGCTTGTTCATGTTTTCATGTAAGCTAGGAAGCTCGAAAATCATATCGTTGCATGGGTCGAAATCTTCCCACATGGGAACGACCTCAAGATTCAATGGTTAGAAAGCGGTTAAGTCGTGATTTCACACACGAAAAGTCACAATGACTCATTCCACGGCCATGACCGAGGTTGATTCACCAGAAGGCATTTGCTATGCAGTACATGTTGCGGCCAGGGAGGTCGACCTGAAGTACTAACGAACAATCACAGTATACAGGTTAAAGACCGCTGGATAAATAGAAATGACTAGTATATATACAGGGGAAGGATTTGATGGAGGGGGGCTTCTTCTTCTCTCTCTCTCTCTCAGTGGAAGAGAATGAAAAAGGCATTTGTAAGAAAAGGCTGAAGGCCTTGCTACTGATTTTCTTTATAATAAAGGTTACATAATCAATAAGACAGATCTCACAGTCATTAATGGTGGTCCTTTTTCGCTCCTTTTTACTTCATATCATATAATAATGGTATCATGAATGTGGGTTTTCCAAGTACGTTCAGTTACTCCCACGATCTTAATAAGTTCAGAAATTCGATCACATCTAACGTCTCTTACTTAATATCCTTCAATCTAGTGTTGATTAACCTTGGCTAGGATTTATCCTCTATCTTCTCAATTTATTAATGTTTAGAAAAAGGTTTAGCACTTTTTGGTCAAACAATTTGGCGCCATCTGTGGGGAATTTCCTAGCCAAAACCATTAGTTCCCACTACATCCATCAAACCAACCAAGAATGAAATCCTCATGCGAAACCAGAGCGCATCGCGAGCGTGAGCCATCGCAGCGAGACTGCGGCTTACATGTCAAGCAAACTCGTAATAGTACTTCCAGGTCAGTACCCCACGCGTAGTAATCTTACCATACAGGACGATGCTTGTTGTATAACCTCCGTTAAAATGCTCTTCATTTTCACGCCTGTGGTGTGACTTATATTACTGTTCCTTTGACTCGTCTAGGACTGGGACAAACGGGGACTCGAACTCGAAGACATAATGGGTGAAACAAATCATCCACCCACGGAACACTCAAACAAAAATAGCGGCGAGGCGGGACATGAAGCTAGCGTCGGGTCCAAAGATTACAAACGGCGAAGGAAGCACAAACGACCCCCCTCACCCATCAGCCAACAGACCAGCCCAGGTAACAAATGGTTACTTATACCTTCAACTCGCTTTTCCTTTTACAAAAGTGGTGCGAAATGAAGAGCAGGGATGCTCTCCATGGGTACACAGGTAGGGAAATAGGCGAAGGGACTAGCCAATACCGCCCTCATAATCCCTCCCCGCAACAGCGGGCAAACAGAGAAGAACTCCACACACCATGACTTTGGCATAAATAATAGATGAACGGTTCAGAACGAATTGGCAGCGACGAGAAACAACCTCCATAAGCAAGGGATTCTACGGCAAACTCGAAGACGTCCCAACACAGGTAAGACATAGGTATCAAGAGTTCGCCCATGTGTTCGCCACAGGTGTGCAACGCCTACCCGTCCGGCGGTATACGCCACCACATGTGATCCGCTAAGCACCGAATTCATCGCTCGCCTCGTCGACAGCCTCTCTAGGCCGAACGGTAAAGGGACTACACGGACTGGGACTCACCCTGGCGCGTGCATGAACCAAAGCATGAAACTCTCCATGAAAGGCAAGGTAGCTCGCCATTCTCTTACACCACTCCACGAGTTGCCAAAGTTAAACTCGACCTCGCTCGAGTCGCCAAAGTTAAACTCGACTTCGCTCGAGTCTCCAAAGTTAAACTCGACCTCGCTCGAGTCGCCAAAGTTAAACTCGACCTCGCTCGAGTCGCCAAAGTTAAACTCGACTTCCCTCGAGTCGCCAAAGTTAAACTCGACATCGCTCGGGTCGCCAAAGTTAAACTAGACCTCGCTTAAGTTATCTCAACATTCGACCTCGCTCGAAGTTCAAGCTTGTGATTCATCGCTCCGCCTATCGACTACTCCAGGAAAAACGATAAAGGGACTAGGTATACGGAGAACTTCTCAAATGTATGTATTAAAAAAACATGTAATGTTCGCCAAATGATGTGAATAAACAAAGCAGCATGCAACATTTTTCGCACAACTCCACATCGTTCTACATTCTACACCATACATTCGACCTCGCTCGAATCATTTACATTCGACCTCGCTTGAATCATTTACATTCGATCTCGCTCGAATCATTTACATTCGACCCCGCTCGAATCATTTACATTCGACCTCGCTCGAATTATTTACACTCGACCTCGCTCGAGTTATTTACTTTCGACCTCACTCGAGTGATTCACATTCGACCTCACTCGAATTATTTACATTCGACCTCGCTCGAGTTAATTACATTCAACCTCGCTCGAGTTATTTACATTCGACCTCGTACAAATTTTTTACATTCGACCTTGCACAAATTATTTACATTCGACCTCGCTCGAATTATTTTTAACATTCGACTTCGCTCGAAGTACTCCAACATTCGACTTTGCTCAAATCAAGTCGATTCGAACTCGCTCGAATAAAGTGAAGCCACTCCGCTCGGGTAAGGCGAACATGAACCGGGCCAAATTCTCGATTCAAAACAGGGACTCATCGCAAAACAGCCCGAAAACCCACTCCAAAAAAAAGAAGGAAAAGAGAAAATAACCAAAGACGTACAACCGAAAACAAAGTGCATTTTATTCAAAAACTTGAATACAGCGTCTGGCAAAAGGCCCAAACAGGCCTCCAAAAAACAGCGATACATCGACAAACAACGCCAAGGAAAGAACAAAACAAAACAAAAGAAAAAGGGAACAAGTATTAAGAGACCACAAATCTCATTCTGCCGAATCTCCGCCATCATCCCCATCAACACTGTCACCATCAGAGAGCCCATCTTCGACTTCGGCACCGCCATTGGCCTTTGGCGTCGTGGGATCATAGCCACAAGCAAGTCGAGCCCCGCGCGCCTTCGCGCAAGCAGCCTCAAGGACTCCCCGCCATCCACAAATCCTTGTAAATGTCTTGGTGGGCCTCGGCATGGACCCACATTTCATACAAGTGACAAGGAATGGCAGCAGGGGCAACTTCTTGAGGGGCCTGAGCCAACAGTTGGGCCTTTTCAGCTTCCAAAGCCACCATTTTGTCACCAAAACTCGAGGCATCCTGCTCGAGCTCGCCAATCCGCTCTTCGAGCCTGGCCTCCTTCATCACGCCCATCCCCCTCTCAGCCTCTCGTTCAGATATGAGGATGTGCACAGTATCTTCCAGCGCCTCCGCCCTCGCTGCAGCCGCTACCTATGCACCCTCATCCCTCTCTAACTCCGTCACTTTCTTCTCCAAATCAAAAACCTCTTTAGTCCACTCCTCGCTCAGACTAGAAACCATGGCTTCATTCTGCTCGAGCTCATCTCACAAAGAAGATACCCTCGCTTGAAGGTCCTCGCACTCAGCCGCGACACCCTTGCCCACCTCGAGCTCCTCATCCTTGACTTTGATCAATCCCTCAAGCTCGCTATATCTACGGATAGACCGCAACAGGTCCTCGTCTTTTTTCTCCAGTTCCTCCCTAAGGGACTGAGTATCACCACTCGCTCTAAGATGCACGTGCATATCTCTACACTTCTTGCGATATCGGCGGTATTTATCGGCCATCTTCAGAAAAGACTTCGGCTCGCGTCTCGGCCCAACAAGCACTCTCAATCTCCAGCATGTAGGTCTAACAAAAATAGAGAGTCAGCAAAAACGAAAGACTAAAAATAGAGGAAGTAGAGGCAAAAAGCTCGCCCTTAAGGCCATCCCTCCCACACAGCGTGACAAACCAGAGTCGCTGAGGTCCCGAAGAGATCTTCTTTTGGCGGCGGAACATAAGAGGTCTAATTGCTCCACCAAATCCGTTGTGTTCCCCAGAAGGTTAACATCCGATGGGATTTTGAGCACACGGGAAGGACTGCCAGCCATCACCTCGACCCTGGTAAAACCCTTTTCAAACAACCTCATATCCTCAAGATCGATGTCCGATTCGGACTCGTAATCATCCACCACCACGCCTTTCAATCTCACATCGAATAGAGATGAGGTGCAAGCCTGCTGAGACGAGGAAGGTCCACTCTGAACAATGGCAGCAGCCGCCGAACCCTGTCACGGTGTCATTACGGCCTTCTCCGTCCTTGGTTCAGGTAACACCTCCGCTCCCTGGGCGACCTCTACCACATTTTCAAACATCGCCCATACGGGATCAGCCCTCAAGGGCACATCAACCAAAGGCATCTCTTCCGATGTTATCCTCCGCCTCTTTGATGGGGTCTCTTCCACCACGCCATGAGAGGGTTCGCCCACCGAGTGAATCGTGGGGGCCAGAGAGCCTGAGCGAGGAACAATCTCAGTACGACCAGATTCGGATGTCGACTCGACTGGCGTAGCAGTCTGATTTCGAGTACCCTCATCAATGGCCACCTGAAGTGCAGACCTAGTAAGGGAGGCCGGTTGGCGGAAAACAAGAGTAAGGGCCCTCGCCCTTCTCACCCCTCTCCGACCTGACAAAAATGACACACAACTCCATGTAAATACCAAGCAGAGAAAAATGCAGGGCGAAAAATGAACGACTATGGCCAAGACAAGGCGACTCACCGACAGAAGGTTTACGCCCAAACCTCTCGTGGAAACGCGTCCATTCGCGAATCCCCACCGTGTGAAGCAGAATCAAAGCCACCCACTCGCGGATGTCCCTAACTAGCGGAGGGGGCAACCTCTCAGCTACAGCAAAAATTGAATGAACGAACAACAAATGTCAGTCAGCGAAATCACGAGATATGTATAACCAATCAACATAGTAAAAAAATGAAAGGCGAAGAAAGACTCAGGGGCAAAATTTCACATCTCAGGAAACCCGGCGGGATTAGACACCAAATATTCTGTGCGAACGTAGAAGAAACTCTCCCAAAAATGACGATTGGTCTTGTCATCCATTCCGACCACCAGGATCTTAGTACCTCGATGGTGGAGGTGCAACATAGTGCCCCTTTGAAAGTTGGGGACGAAGAGATGCATCATATGTTGAAGGGAAACGCCACGGCCAGCCAACTCCGCATACTTGTTGAGCATCAAAAAGAGTTTGTATATGTATGGGGTGAGCTGGGTCGGTCATACCTCGTAGAAACGGCAGAAGACCGCCGCCAATGAGGGAAGAGGGAGCGTATACCCAGTAACGAAAGGGTACGCATAGAAAGTGCAGTACCCTGGGCGATGCAAGTGAACTATATCACCTTCCGCCGGGACAAGCTCGATAAGTTCGGGAATCCTCCACTTGATTTTGAATGCAGCGAGTGTCGTCGCATCCATTATAGAGAGCACCGACACAGGCTCATCTTCAGCAACATGGTTAAAGTCATTCTGTGGCTTCCCCGGGCGGGGTACTACCTCATCTACTGTCGGAAAACTCTCATTTTTTGTTAAACTCACTCCCTTGTCGAGGGAAGGAGCGACATTTTCCGGCACCGGAGCAATGACAACCGGGTTAGGATTAGAAGAAATACTAGCCATTTTGTATAAATGCAGAGATCGGGGATATAGAGAAAGAGATACGACAGTCACAGAAGATGCTTGCGTTTTAGGAAGTATGAACAAGGGAGAAAGATCAAGCGCTTTCAGAGATTTTCCTGAAAACGATTCAAGTAATACTATACCCGAATGGAAGTCTCATATTTATAAAGACAGAAACACCGGTTTAAAGAAATGAAGCGTCGTCTTCTTCAAAAGTAACGGGAAGGGCACAAGAAACGATGCGACGCTCATCAAACGTGCGTCATAATGACACCTGACAAATTTAATGTCATTCCAACTAACACACTGGTCTGGAAACTCATCCAGAACGTCACATCACTACCCCTCAAGGAAATGCTCACTCCTCGACCAAAACGTTCAGATTTCTATGCTAATGTTGACAAAGTCCGCCCACCGTGCTCGCCTAAGGCCGACCACCATAGGCGGATGGACTAACTGTATGGGTCGAAATCTGACCACATGGGAACAACCTCAAGATTCGATGGTAAGAAAGCGGTTAAGCCGTGATTGCGCACACGAAAATCTGCAATGACGCATTCCACGGCCATGGCCGAGGTTGATTCATCATAAGGCCTTTGCTATGCAGTACATGTTGCGGCGCCCAGGGAGGTCGACATGAAGTACTAACGAACAATCACAGTATACAGGTTAATGACCGCTGGATAAATAGAAATGGCTAGTATATATACAAGGGGGAGGATTTGATGGAGGGAGGCTTCTTCTCTCTCTCCCGCTGGAAGAGAATGAAAAAGGCATTTTGTAAGAAAAGGTTGAAGGCCTTGCTACTGATTTTCTTTGTAATAAAGGTTACATAATCAATAAGACAGATCTCACAGTCATTAATGATGAATCCTTTTTCGCTCCTTCCTCTACTTCATATCATGTAATAATGGTATCATGAATGTAGGTTTTCCAAGTACGTTCAGTTACTCCCACGATCTTTATAAGTTCAGAAATTCGATCTCATGTAACGTCTCTTACTTAATATCCTTCGATCTAGTGTTGATTAACCTTGGCTAGGATTTATCCTCTATCTTCTCAATTTATTAATGTTTAGCAAAAGATTTCGCACTTTTTGGACAAACAATCGTATCATATGAATTTAAGATAAAACGATAAAAAAGAAATAAGACAGCTTCAAAGGATTCCAAGGCTTGATCCTGAATAATTAAAATAGTAAGTATCTGTTTAATTTACTTAATGGACTCACAAAAATAGCGTCTGGCTCAGTGTTAAAGGCACAACTTCAAGAATAATATATATATATATATATATATATATATTCATTCATAGTGACCTGACGTATCGTTCTAAAAATAGATGAGCTTAAAAAACTCAAGAAACAAACTAAAATTATGTTTTATCATTCTCTTATAATATAATTCAGCGTTATTCTTTCTGCACTAATGTGATCAAATTTAAAGAGATGTAGAGGGAATGGAACCAATGACCTCATAATAATTTTGAACTTTCTTGACCGTTAAGCCATGCTTTTGGGCTACGTAATGGAGATTCAAAACATAATATATAAAAAATAAATCAAATTTTACCTTATGTAATTTTTTCGATAAAGAGGGTTCGAGCGAACACCTTGCGCCCCTAAATCTACCCCTGACCCCATCTTCTCCGGACCCCAGTTACGAGCATATGTTATTGTTGTTGTCATCTCGCCTTTCTCGTGAAAGTACTTTAATATCTCAACTATCCCAATTACCGAGAATTTGTTCTCTGTCTGTCTGCAAATTAACTGTACTCAAAATAGTTTAAAATAAATGGCGTTTTTCAATCGTGATTGCCACTTCAGAAACAGTTACAAATAGATAGATGACGATTCAAAAAAGGTCGAGTTGGCGATAAAGGTTGCAAAAAACAAAAAAAAAATGCAGGTTAAATAAAAGACAACAAATTAATATCATTACAATCCCCGGCTTGAATGGCAAATGAAAATGGATTTGCACTCTAAATTCCTTGTCTTTGTCTCTTTATTATGTTTGGCAACTCAAATAACAGCTTGCTATGGATGGTTGTTATGTATCATTCATAATATATTGTATAGTTTTATTATTCTTCAATAACCAATAGCGTACAAGTACCGTAAAATTTATGCAGTTATTGCGTCCTTGCTTTGAGCACCGGCATAGGAGAATTCGAATCCGCTGACTCAGATGAGTGACTCTTGTTATAATATTTGGATAAAATGTATTATTTTTAGTCGTTTATGATGTTATGTACAAATAATATGAGAAATAAACTTGTAATGTTATAAATAGAAAGTATGGTAAGATGTAGAATTATTATATAAAATGGTAGGATAAAGGATAACATAATATTAGTATTTAATAATATAGAAGGGCAAAATGAGAGAAAAAAAATAAGGGAACGACACGATCAAATCAAATCGATCGTTCCAAAAAGTGATACTTTCCAATGTTATATAACAACAAATTTAACGATACAATATAATAAAATTTAAATAACAATATCAAGACAAATATTATATTTAAAATAATAATACGATACGTTATAATCATCCAACCAAGCGGTAAGTGTATGCCACACTAGATGGTAGGTGGGGGTAGGCATATGGAGCTTTAAGCTTTTTACATTGTTATAGGAGCTGTAGAGAGCACCCTAAATAATCAACGCGGAATTCAGATATATTTGCTGTTTTCGAGTCAAATTACTCCCTCCGATTCAAAATAAGTAATTTTTTAGAGCTTTAAATAATAATTAGCAATAAAATTAACCATATTAAACTTTATTATCCCACATAAATACTTTTAACATATATTCACACACTATTTACTCCAAGAACAATGTAAGAAAAATAATTAATTCATTCTCGAAATCTGGAAAAATCACTTATTTTGGAATATATAAAAAAAGGCCAAAAAATTACTTATTTTGGACCGGAGAGAGTATATACTATAGTATTTCAATCGGAGATTTATTATTTTAGTAATATAATTATGTCAAGTTTGAACCTATAGTAAAAAATTAATAGGCCGAATAACCTAATTGACATATTTAATTTTTCATTTTGAATTTTTGATATCCCGCCTCCTTTACTTTACAGGGTTTCACCTAATTCCCAGTGCATGATTAATTAATTATTAATTTGGTTAGGATTTTGGAAGATAAATGTACCTTGGTTCTCAACGTGGTGACTGGATATAATAATACAATTAAAACTCAACTGGAAAGATCTCGAAATAACACTGTCTAAAAAATCAATTTGCTTATGTTAAGTTGTTAGGGAGAATACCACCACCTGCAAAAAAAAAAAAATAATGAAAAGAATAAGAAATTAAATAGAAAAAGTAGTATTCACTTGGTTTAGATAAAAAAATTAAATATTTTTATGTTGGGTACGACAGATTTCTTGATTCTGCACGTATAATAACATAAACTTAGTGCACCAAACGACGTCCTTTTTAAATAAAATATGGTACGATTTAACCAATTAAGTTGTCTAATATAACCTTTTTTCATAAGCTGAGAATGAATTTTTATTAGGAAAACAATTAACAAACTGAGTTACTTAATACAGGTAAAATCGAGCAATTTATATAAACTTTTAGGGTACTTCACGACAATATCAGCAATAAGCATTTGATGCCTTTGATTTGTTATGTCATATTATTCAAAATGATGAATAACGATAATTCGTGAATTATATATTTGATGTAATTAAATCTTTTCTGCCATTAATTGGAACCAAGATTTACAAAACAAATGTTTAGGTGGAATCACAGGTCATGATCAGATTAAACTAGTCCTCGATTTGTCGCCATACAATTTTAAGATTGATAGAAAGTAGAAACGAAATTTTATTCTAATTCTAAAGATCTTTTGTTTTTGGATTATTTGAGCTCAGAGAATAATAAATTAAATTCCCTCACTTTGCATTAGATTCTAATATAAAATAATATATACAGACAGGAGAGAAGAGAAAAGAAAAGATTACCCACGATGTCAGGACATGGCCCTAGATAGGAAGTTGTGGAGGTCGAGCATTAGAGTCGTAGGTTAGGAGGTAATTATGCATATTCCTGAGGCTAGTCTATTAGGATTTTGCCTTAGACTCCTTGTGGTTAATGTTGAGTTCACATTTCTCTTTCGTTCCTTTTAGTGTCGGGATTCATCTATTGATTATTGTTTTGCTTTTCGTCTATGTTCTTGTGATGTTGTTATTTCTTTCTAAGGTTTATTGATGGTATTGATATACCGTCTCTTTTCGTCTTCTTCAGTCGAGGATTTATCGGAAACAATCTCTCCATCCCTCCGGGTAGGGGTAAGATATACGTACATATCATCTTCCCCATACCCCACTAATAAAATTTCACTGAATTGTTATTATTATTTTTGTTGCAGCACATGTTGCTGTATAAAATTTATGTTCTATTTTTCTGCTTTTACTTTCCTGATCTGAAAATAAAGTTCTATGATAAAACGTCACTCGACAAGGAATGTGAAAATAATTCAAACCTGTTTGGCTGCTGAGGAATACCAATCATAATATATATTCTCTTATATTATTCTGTGTTCTATTCTTTAATATACGACTTATCAGATAAATATACATGTAGCTAAAGAATCTGAAACAGATTATGCAGTAGTAGTTAATTTTATTGATGATCACTGAACTTTTATGTTTTTATCCAAAAGTTACTTTTTTTTGTTAAATTTAACTTTGCGTTCATTACTCAAAAGTCATTATTCTTTCTTTTGTTACACAAAAATCATTTTACTTTGCTCTTGTTATCACAAAAGTCACATTTACCAGATTTTATAATACTTTTACTTGAAAAGTCTATTATGCCCTTGATATTATATAAATTTTCATATTTATGTAATTCCTTCTATATTTTACACTATATAATATATTTTTACCTAGGTATTTTATTTATAACTAAAATAACTTAATATTATTTTATTTATTATTTTTATAATATATTCGTGCATTTAGTTTTCCTTACTGATTTTATTTTTAATTTTTACCATACAGAATTATTTTCGGGCTCGAAATTCTACACACATCTCGATTACTCCAAAACATACTCCAAACCAAGTTTAAATAACTTTAAAACCTTCAATTAGTCAACTTTCACTGTTAAGCGCCGAAACGCCCCCGGGTTGTCCAAAAGCCGACTCGAACATACGCCCAAGTACAAAGTCATCATACGAACCTATTGGAACCGTCAAATCCCGATTCCAAGGTCGTGTCCTAAAAATGTTGACCGAAGTCAAACTTGATCTTTTAAAGCCAACCTAAGGAATCAAGTGTTCCGATTGCAACCCGAACTCTTCCAAATCCCGAACTAACCATCCTCGCAAGCCATAAAACAGTAGAAACACATATGGGGAGTCTTATTTAGGGGAACATGGTTGTAGAAGGTAAAACGACTGGTTGGGTCGTTACAAATGGTTAAGAACGTAGACGTGAGATTTGTTCATAATAAGGTTACTGACAAATTTAATAACGCTACCAATATATATTGAAAATTAACGTTAGGGAAAAAATTAAATATACGAATATGTTATAAAAATAATAAATAAAATAATATTAATTTAGTTTAATTATAAATAAAATACTTAGGTAAAAATATATTACATAGTATATAATATAGAAGGAATTACATAAATATGAAGATTTATATAAGGCATAATAGACTTTTCAAGTAAAAATATTATAAAATCTTGCAAATGTGACTTTTATGATAATTAGAGCAAAGTAAAATGATATTCTTTTGGAAAAAAAAAAGAATATTTATGGATTCTCTTTTATCACATTCTTGATAGATTATTCTGTTTTTCGTTTTTTCTGAATGTAAGTATTTTGGAATATTTCGTTTAGCTTCACTTGTTGAAACATGGATAAGGGAAAGGTCAATATATGAAACTGTCTTTTCATGAAAAAGAAAACAAAAAAGAGAGGATAAAAACAGGTGAATATATGCTAATCTTTGAATATGTAGCGAACAATTATATTGTAGTTTAAGCTTAAATTAAACTTGATGAGATATATTTAGATCCCACATCTAGAAGATTGTATATTTTTATTAGACACGTTTCAGAAGACACTACTAAAGGAAGTTGACAAAGAAGATTACCAAGCTCTATCGTAAATTGAACTTTCCTAGTTTTTTTTAGTGTATACCGATAAAGTTGCTGCCATGTGATCCGGAGGTCACGTGTTCAATCCATGGAAATAGCCCCTTGCAGATATGAAGGGTAATGTTACGTACAATCAGGGAGAGATTTATAGAGTATTTTATGGGGCACGTGAATCCATGATCTCTCCGTCAAACTAGGTATTTTATGTATGTAGTTTTTAGATTGTTGGCACTCGTTCTCTACAAAGGCCGAATGGTGCACTTGGTTGCATATTGAGATATTTATAGAAAGTAATAGAGATCAATTCCCACTTAATATTTTTTTTCTCAATTCTTTAGTGGTGCACCAATATTTTAAAAATCTTAAATCTGCCTCGGCGTATAATTTACCCTTATAATCCGATATATTCCCGAACTCCACGCATAACGGAAACCTAATGTACTGCCCTTTAATTTAGCGTATCTTATAATAATATCTTATTCTCATACAAAAATTAACATAGGTCTACAATACTAATGACTTTTCCCTCCAGCACCTGTTATTAATTAGTCCCAATATTTGAAGGTTAGTGTCGTAGGCGGATTTTTTAGTATTTTGAATTTTAATACATGATAATTTTATTGGGTTCAGGATAAGTTATTTATATATATTAAAATTATTTTTTCAAATTATAAATACAAGAGTTGTGTCAAAGCTATTAATTCTACCGAACACATAAGTTATATCGTAGCTTCGCTCCTGATTACAACATAAAAGATGTGCAATGCTACAACGTACTTACAACTTATTTGGAGGTCGTTGTCTATTATATTGTATCGTATTGTTACTTTAAATACAATGTTTGTTTTGGTTGTTACTTAAGTTTTATTGTATCATATTGTTAAATTCGTTGTTACGTAACAACGGAATATGTCACTTTATGTAACGACTGATTGGCGTGGTTGTATCATTATCTTGTCTTTTTCTCTCATCTCACCCTTCACAATTATTAAATTATTTTATTTTCATTTATTCTACCTTTTTATATAATAAATTTATCCCGTATCATAAGTTTTCTTTATAATATTGCAAATTTATTCTTTATATTGTTGGTGCACGATATCATGAAACACCGACAAACGATACAATCTATTCAAATATTATATTCATCAAACAATACAGTACAATACAATACAATACAATACAATACAATACAATACAATATATTAAGAAACGACGTGTAATAACCGCCCAAACAAGTTGTTAACTTCTTTCTTTAGAAAAACTAATACTACTATTTAATTGGTAAATATAAAATCTCTAACTACCAAAAAAATACTCCTATTTAACTATCTCTCCATTATTTTTCATTTTCTTTCTTGTCAATCATTACCTCTTCTCCATTATTTGATGGTGGACTTTAAAAACAAAAGCAAGACATGAGTAGCTCTGTAGCTCAAAAATTATGTGTCTCTTTGGTGGGAAATTTTTTTATATCAAAAAGAGAAGATTTTGCTAAACATTTGCAAATTACGAAAGACAAATGGATAGTGTGGTGGTAGGTAAAAATATTTTTGACTTTTTCGTTAGACCCCGAAATTATTAGTAAAATGTTATGCTACTTTTATTAAAAAAAATTGGAACCCCACAAAAACCCGCAACCACTGGGTCTATGTCACAGCCTCTGCCTTTCAGGTGAACACTCTGTAGTGAGCATTTTGTGCGCATTAAGTAAACTTTCACAGCCTCTGTCTTTCAGGTGAACACTCTGTGGTGAGCACTCTGTGCGCATTAAGTAAACTTTCACTGTGTAATAGCCTGCAAACCACACATAAAATGTCGCACAAGACATTTATTACGCTCAAAATAACAAGAAAAACATGCCAGTTTTACGTTTAACATAGCTATAATAATTGAATGAATGAAAAAGAGAAAGGAGTAACATAGCATTTTTTCCTTTCTTATTTGTAGTCATTAGAATTTATGAGAATGTAATATATAAGTTACAGCTAATCTCTCTATGGAGGGAAGGTCTGTACAATAAAGATGCTGGCAAAAATATATGTATACAGTTAAGATATTGTAACAGATTAATTATTATACTTATTAAGTTAAGAATTAATATTATTATCTGTAATTATCTTAAAACTGATCTGACAGTCTAAATATCTTTTTAGTATACAAAACTTAAAATTTAAAAACATTTGGCAATTGGTGGTAAACATGCCTCTTTGTGGGTGGAAAGATGGTAAAAATAGCACAGGCTAGTCAGTTTTCGGACCGGTCACTCAAATATATCTAGTGTTTGCAAAATCATTGAAAAATAGTCACTATTTTGCTGCAACACGGAAAGTTCCAGCATAATATACTGGAGATCGGTGCACCTGTATATGAACTTCCAGTATATTATGCTGGATCTCCAACACGCGAAAAGTTCCAGCATAATATACTGGAGATTGGAGCAACTATGTATGAACTTCCAGCATATTATGCTTGACCGGTATATTATATTGGAACTCCATTATATTATGCTGGAGTATTTTCCGGATTTCGAACAGTATTTTCGTTTAGATTTATCTTTGCATGAAAGTGACTAAATTTCGATTACTTTTAAAATTGTGTCTATTTTTGAATGACCACTTATAAATATGACTATTTTTAAATTTCTCCCGGAAAAATGTTGACGAGGAATTAAGTATATCTTCAGCATATTCCAATATTCTTTTGTACTACCATTACAACATAAATAGTGAAACCATATCTCTTCCTTTTAACTACATTTTTGCAAAATTTGTGAGGTTAGACATAAGGGCATCCACTACTCACTAGGGTAGAACATATTCTCTTTTTTCTTCTAAATTTAGTTACTCAAAATTGGATAAAATTCCACTTGATATATTGAGCTTTTAGGAAACTAATGACTGGCAGCCAAAAGATAAAAAGTTTCCTAAATATTTCTATTGCAGACAAAAAGAGAGCTTGTCAATGTCGATAATGCTTGCATTTCTTCTATATTTAATTAATATAGAAAATTAATTAATGCAGAAAATTACAGTATATCATTAGGTAAATCTTGTTTAACGTACATGTATTAAATATTGAATTCCTTTAACTTTTTACTATATTTATTTTTTATATTTTAACTCTCCTTAATAAAAATTCTGAACCCTTTATAGGTGTGCAATTATTCCAAAATATATGGTTAATCTACTGGAAGTCACTAGGATGGGTTGGTAGGCAGAAATGATTTTATGCAACATCGATTCTCCACATAACTTTGCTTTGTGACGTACTTTTGTTCCCATTTTGCCTATATACTTTTGAAAGTGTCTTTGTCCTATTACGAGGAGACACTTAATGAGCCTCAAAATCAAGATTACAGTACCTACCACTTACATTAATCTACTATTTAAGCGCATTAATATGGTTATTTTGCATGTACTAGTGGTAATTATTATTGTGACTTGTCACTGTCAACAGTTTTGTATGGGTCAACAACTATCTATAAAGCGTGACAGCATTAAGAAGGCTTTCATGGACTGCTACGTGTCGTCGGTGTGACTTTGATAAATACCAACCCAAGATCGAAGTCGTCTCTTATGAGGTGAAGGGCGGGGCCGGTGAGTCGTTGAAGATCAAGGTCGGGGAGTCACTGTAGATCAATGTCAAAGCTGAGCATTCGCCTTAGACAGGATAGTAACGGTTAGTTTTTATGATAAAACATTAAAGATAATATTCTAGTGGATATTTTCTATACTTATACTATTAGGGTTTTTAGGTATATGTTTCCGATAAATAGAAAGAGACATAATTATAGGGGACATAAGATATTCACTTGTAAAAAACACATTGACTTTCTCTATAGAATCTGGCTTTATTGCAAACATATAATATATACCTTTTCCCTAAGATTCTTGCCTAACTTTTTCACTTGATCCAAGAACAATATGAATATTTGAAGGCTCATCAAACATTCATCATTGACAGAAAGAATATCCACATATCTCACTCCTTTTATGGTGACTATTACATTGTTATTTTGTCATCATAAAATCGGGGGAGATTGTTAGATCTAAGTTAATTTTAATGATGTAAAATAACGAATTACTCCTTATGTGCAGAAACATTCTTTGTACAATGGAAAAAGGCATAGAAGAATCAAGACGAAAAAGGAAGGAGTAGCGGAAAATCAAAGGCAAAATCAATCAAGAAAGATATTATCGGAAGGAACTCAATTAAAGGAGGTCAAAGGCACAAAGTTATTTGCTGAAAATTCTTCCATATAAGGACGTCAATCGAAGCAAAAACCAAGGGATTTGATAAGGGGAATATCCACTCACAAAAGGGAGAAATAAATCAAGATCGCGAGTCAAGGAAAATCAACAGAAGAATTATTCTTGGAAAGAATCAATCTACAATTCCTTTTGAGAACAACTCCCTTTAGTTTTCAATCTCTCAAGATTCACAAGACATGAAGGCCTCACGAAGTATAAATACCTACTGCACCAGCTTTGAAGAAATATTCTTTGAATGAACCACTACCACTCTTTCTGTTCTACTCCAAACAAATATTGTAGCTCACTTTAGATCTGTTGTGTAATTAGTGAGAGGAGAAAAAAAGATAAACACTGGTAGGCATTATATCAAGAAGCAAGAAATGACATATTGATTAAGTTGTTGGTGTAAAGCTACATCTACACTTTTGTAATCGAGAAACTTCATACTGAAAGAGAACTGATAGTAGGCCATAATTATGTAGTTTAGCTACTATTTGCACTCTAACTTGGATGTACTTTATTCTTGTTTGAATGTTAAATGATAATAAATTGCTCTAATTGAGAATTTTATGCTTTTCATGAGAAATTCTAGTCTATGAGGACGTTAAAGAGTGTTTTGGAGCTAATATGGAGCATTGAAGGCCAATCGGAGGTTAGCGCGCTTAAAAAGAAGAAAGAATATAACGACCCGGTCGGTCGTTCCGTAGAATTAGCCCCATTATTCTTGTTTTTGTCTTGTCATGCTTTGGTTGGTATGTTTATGATGTGTCGGGGTCGGTTGGTTCGGGTTCGGAGTAGTCGTGGTGAGAACTGAGACACTTAGTCTCTTAAATTGGCTTAATAGTTGAAAAAGTCAACTGGGAGTTGACTTATTGGTAAACGACCTAGGAATGTAGATTTTATGGATCGGATAGCTCCGTTAGGTTATTTGGGACTTAGGAGTGTGTTCGGAATGTGGTTTTGAGGCCCGGTGTAGAATTAGGCTTGAATTGGCAAAAGTTGTTTTTTGGCGATTTCCGGTCGGCAGTGGAATATAGGCTATCGGGGTCGGAATGGGATTCCGGAGGTTGGAGCAGGTTCGTAATGTCGTTTTGGATATGTGTGTAAATTTTCATGTCAAACGTATGTGTTTTGGATGGTTTCGGCATCCTTGGTGAAATTTAGAAATTTCAAAGTTCCTATGCTTGAATTTGATGTGATTTTGGTGCTTTTGCGTTGTTTTTGGGGTTTCGAAGGCTCGACCAAGTTTGAATAAGGTTATGGGATGTGTTGGCATGTTTGGTTGGGGTCCCGAGGGGCTCGGGGTGTTTTCGGATAGTCAACGGGAGGTTTAAGTTTGAAAATTGCAGCAGAAAATGCTGCTGGTGCACCACTGCGGGTGTGGTCGCACCTGCGGAAGGAAGACCGCAGGTGCGAAGACCATGTGCAGGTGCGGAGTTTGGCAGTTCGTGAAGGGGTCGCAGATGCGGATGGGTGGTCGCACCTACGGAAGCGCAGGCACGAAGAAGTTATCGCATGTGCGGAAATTGAGGACTTAAGTCGGATGCGCAGGTGCGCACCTGGGACTGCGGGTGCGCTAATGGGGTCGCAGGTGCGTAAATCGTTGGGCAGATCATATAAAAAAGGTCGTTAGCGAATTTTAGGCATTCTTTCACCATTTGCATGCGGGTTTGAAGCTTTTGAAGGGTTTTTGAAGAGGGAAATCGATAGTTCTTCATTGAGGTAAGGTTTTTTGGAATTAAAACTCGTTTATGTGTGATTAAGGGTCTGATTGATGGTGAAATTTTGGGAAAATCAGTGCTTAAAATGGGTAATTAGGACTTGTGATTAAGAGACTTTAAAATAGGAATTTGAGGGGTCATTTGGAGTCCGAATTTGATGTTCTTGGTATGTATAGCCTCGTGAGTGAATGAGGATTCCGATTTTATGATTTTTGTCAAATTCCGAGACATGGGCCGGGGTCGGGTTTGGCCAATTTCGGGAATTGTGCCTAATTTTGATAGTTTCGATTGGGTTTCGTCTGCCTAGCATATTTTGATGTTATTAATCTGATTTTGATAGACTCGGAGAATTTGGGAGCCGATTTGAGGAGCAAGAGTATCATGGAGTAGCTTTTCGAACTGGTTTGAGGTAAGTAATGACTATAAATCTTGTCCTGGGGGTATGAAACCCCGGACTTAGTATCTTCTAACTGTTTTGGAGTGACGCACACGCTGGATGACGAGGGTGTGGCATGCACTAATTTCGGGATTTGGACTTGGTCCTTCGTGGGGCAACTATTGAGTTGCGTAATTACTTTTAAATCACATGATAAACCGTATCTTTATGGTTTTGACATATTTGGGCTGTAAGCATGTTTGGGGCCTTGTGCCGACCTGTTTAGACCCCTTGGGGGATATTTTTCTGATATTCCTCACCTTAGTGATTATGATTTACACTCAGTCATTTCATGTTAAACTGTTTTCAAGACTCAGACTTGTGTACATTATTTTTGTGATATAAAATACTGCCCGTTATTGATGGCCCGAGTGGCATTTTTGAGAGTTTCTGATTGAGTGAGGCTGAGTGCTATTATTGTGAGGATATTATGGATCGGGTTGTACGTCGTAGCATGTTACACTGTTATGATATGTGAGAGGACGAGAGCCTGAGTGATTTATGCCACGAGATGGCTTTATATTAGCGCTTGGGATGTAGGAGCCTCTCCGGAGTCTGTACACCCCCAGTGAGCGAAGGTACCTACTGAGTGCGAGTGCCGAGTGACGAGTGATTGGGAGGTATGAGTGACAGTGAGGTTTCCTGAGGGGCTGATTATGAGTGATTGTGAGGCATGCTGAGCGACTGATTCTGAGTGATGCTTTGCCCGAGGGACGATTTATGATACTTGTTTTGCCTGAGTAACTATTTATGATTCATTTCATTTTTATCCTAAAACTTCTTGGGCATTTTTTTTAAATCATTGGAAATCACATTTTTAAGGGATTTTACTGAAATTGGCTTTTAAAGCGTATTGATTTATTGTATACACTGTTGGGAAGAAAGACTGTACTTAGTGTGAATCGATGATTTGATCTTACGTGTTTCTTACTATTCAGACTTGATTTATTTTCATTACTACTGAGTTGGCGTACTCACATTACTCCCTGCACCCCTGTGTGTAGATTCAGGTGCTGGTACCGAGCGCTAGTCTTCTTACAACGTGTGGAGCCGGAGTTGGGACATCGAGGTAGCTGTGCAGCGTTCACAACATCTCTATTTTCCCCTCCTTGTTTTGTATTTTGTTCCTTGTTCCGAGATTTATGTATTGTCACACCTCCTTTTTCACCGGTAAGGGTAGATAAGGGAGTTTTTCCATTTTAAGTGACATTATTCGATTTTTGGGATTTATTGTATTCAGAGTCGCCACCCGGATTTTTTACGGTGTTCCGGGACACCATTTATTTATTAAAAATCTCAAAATCGAGGAATTTTGACTCTGTTTAAATTGTCTGCGAACCACAAATTTGGGTAAGGAATTCTGTTAATCCGGGAGAAGGTGTTAGGCATTCCCGAGTTCCGTGGTTCTAGCACGGTCGCTTAATGATTAAACTTGGCCTAAATTATTTAATTACTCTTTTATCCCTATGTGCATTTTTATATTTTTTACCGCTTTCATTATTCTCTTGTATTCAAGAGTCATTTTTTAGACGGGTCACGTATGTATAAAATCCGTTGAGATTGAGATGTGTCAAAAATCATGTCACGCGGACATGTACATAATTCTCGACACTGAATTCAATTAAAGAAGTAACTAAAGTTGCGCAAGCGCGTATTTGGTTTTGGTTGTCAAAAGAAACCGAAATCACGTCACGCGAGCGTGTACGTAATTCTGATAATTTTAGAAATTCGTTCCTAAAGATGTCTCTACGAGTGTTCATTTTAATCTTTATTTGTGTTACGTAATTATTTGTGTTACGTATACGTATACACAATTTTGAGAAAAAGGTATATTTTTAGTTATTTTTATTTAAAGTTACGCGAACGTATACTTTGATCGTTAATGTGTTTTCTAAGTCTAAAACTATTCACTATCTAATTAAGGAATGAGCTTGAACATTCACAATAAAGTGAATTCCTAAGTTTATTTACAAGACTAGTTTAGAGAAGCCTTTCTAGATAACGATATAACATTATCCTCAAACATGGTCCAATATATGAGGATTTGGGATATGGCCAATTTTAGCCCGATTTGTCATTTACCCATTTGGCCAAATCCTAATTTGTCCATCGGCACACAAAAAATTCAGCACTGCAAATCATGTTCATATAAATAATTTCATAATAGAATTCACTTAAAATGCAGCTAAAACAACAAAAACAATGTTCAAAGTTCAAACTATCATATGATACAAATATGGCATATAACTATACCAGCATGCTATACAGTTTTACTGATTAATTCCCGACAACTATATGACTATACTACCATTACATAATACACATGCATAAAGAGAAGGAAAAAAAAAATAGAACCACATATTAATGTAATAAAGTATTTCAAGATATTGTACTATATTACTATTATTAAAAGAAAATCAAATATTGTACCAATTAAATGCAGCTAATGCAACCAAAAAATGATTCAACTAGCATATGATACCAATATAGTATATAGCTATACTAATAAGGTATATAGTTGGAATGAACTGTATACCAAAATGGTATATTTGTATACTATTTGGGTACACAATACAAATTCGTCTTCTTCTCTCGTTCAACTATATTTCAACCCAAATTTCTAAAATCAACTACAAAATCTCCACCAAATTGACTAAAACTTTAGCTACAACCTCCAATCAACTTTCCAAACAAACTCATGCAAGATCGGATCAAAATAATTAAAAACTCAAACAAACCAAGTTATGAGTTTCAACCTTCAAGGTCCTTCAATGGTGGATTTAAATTTTTGTACAATAAATCTCCAAAAAATCAACATCAAAGGTATATTCTATACATCAAAGAACAACAACTAACGAATTTCAATAGTAAAACACTATAAAAAATCAGATCTTGCATTTTGAACTCATTCATATAGAGTTTCAATTTTTTATTCCGGATTTGAAATTACATACATTATTTTTATGTGATAATGACTAATAATCAGTTGAAAAGAAGATTATCACGGTGTAGTACTCTTGGCAACGTCGATGGAGGTTTATAATGGTATTTACATGATTGTGGATCTTTCAAATGGGAAGGGAAAGAATATCATATGGTCAAACAAAACTGGGGATGGGAAGGCTGGTAATTAATTTTAGTTAGAAAGGTATAGATTATAATAAGTTTAACAATGTGTAAAGACGGATAAATACTTTGATTTTAATAGGTAGCTTGCGTAATTTCCTCTATAAAATTTCTGTGATGATGTCAACGGATATAGTAATAACAAGAAATTTAAGCAAATAATTTATTCGGTTTTATATTACTTATTTTCGATCCGTTCCATATCCGACACGACTTACCCGTTTGCCATCCCTAGTCGTAATCATGGCCCCAACAATTAAGAAATTCTGAGTGATCCCATGTTGCAGGAGTACAATTTTTGAGTGAAAGTTCTGGCCAGTTCTGGGCTAGAAAGTGCTATAACCGGACTAGACTCAGACCGGACTAGGGCTCATAGTTTATGCTGGACCAAGATTGGGCCTTTTCTGAGGACCGGCTCAGCCAGACTTTTAGGCTTGCTCAGTTCAACTTCCTGATAGAAGAATTAACCTAAAGAACCGCCTTCCTAATCTCTTAAGCTAAATATAATTTACGGATATATATACATACATACATATATATATATATATATATATATATATATATATATATATATATATATATATATATATATATATATATATATATATATATTATATATGTATAATCAATGTATAATTGTATACCATATAAAAAAAATAAACAATAAATTTGACCGGCTATTCGTATAACAATACTAACTAACTAGAAGCTACGTTGTCCCCTGACCCCACCCCTCCCTCTCCCCCCTCCCCCCTTAAAAGTTGTACTTTGTATAATGGTTTTTTATACTATTGTGTCTTCTTTATTTGTTGTAGCGGATAATATGTTTTATTTTCAAGATGATAAATCTCACGTTTTAAGTATGCTTATATGTAGATTTCTGATTTTTCTATTTTTCTAAAACTGGTAAAATTATCTGCAAAGTATCATGCATTAATGAAATTCAACTTAAAAGGACTTGGAAGCGTTTAACATTTTCAAATTATTAAACTGGAATATTTCACGAAATTGTAAATCTACATTTGATCTTAAGGCTCTGTTGGGCCAAAGCCCAATTAAAAGATAATGGATCGAGCTCAGGCGTCTACGGCTCGGCCTCATTTGACAATGTTCTTCTGGGAGAAATTCAAAAATAGTCAGATTTACAAGTGGTCATTCCAAAATATTCACAGTTTCAAAAGTAATTAAAATTTAGTCATTTTTCATGTAAAAATAAATATGAACGAAAACATTATTACTTTCCGCGTATTTGAGTTCCAGCATAATATGTTGCAAGTTCATATACAAGTGCATCGATCTCCAGTATATTATGCTGGAACTTTCCGTGTAGCAACAAAATAGTGACTATTTTTGAATGATCAGTCCGAAAACTGGCTAGCCCATGCTATTTTTACGTTATTTCTACCAAGTTAGTTACAACTCAGGAAAGCAAAATAAAAAAGAAAAAAGAAATCCTAACTGAAAGAACTTTTAAAAGTGTGGGAAACTAACGGCTTATCTTCAACCTGTAGTTCTCCTCCTTTATCTACTGCAACCTTACTTATCTTCTTTTCAATTACTAATGGAAAAACACTGAAAAAAACAAAAAGAAAAGGAAAAATGGCAGCTTTTAATTTTGAAAAAAGTGACAAAGTGAACTTTGAAACAGAAATTCATAGGGAATTACCAGAGATAGTCATTGGAAAAGAAGGCTTGAGAAAAAAGATTCTTCAAAAGGGTAATTCTTGGAAGACACCATTAACTGGTGATGAAATCCAAGGTATGACTTTTTATTTTTATTTAATTTCATGATTAATTAAATAATTACTCTACTTATCTATTGTGTTTTTGTTTACCATTTACCTTTACAGTGTAAAAATGCTGACTGACTGCAGCTGCATTGACCTTTTTGTGTTATATTTAGTTCATTATAGTGTGAAAATAGAAGATGGAGAGATTCTTGATTCAAGCCATGATAAAGGAAAACCTTTTGAATTCAAGCTAGGACAAGGTAATATTATAGTTTCTTTTACATTATTCAGTTACTGGTTTCTGAGAAATTCAAAAATAGCCACAGTTTCATAAGTAATTGAAATTTAGCCACTTTTCATATAAAGATAAATATGACCGAAAATTCCTCCAGCATAATATACTGGAGTTTCAATATAATATACCGGTCCAACACAATATGCTGGAAGTTCATACACAAGTGCTCCAATCTTTAGTATGTTATGCTGGAACATTCCGCGTGTTGGAGTTTCAGCAAAATATGCTGGAAGTTCATACACATGTGCACCGATCTGCAGTATATTATGCTGGAACTTTTCGTGTTGCAGCAAAATAGTGGCTATTTTTCAATGACTTTGTAAACGTTGGTTATTTTTGAATGACCAGTCCGAAAACTGGCTAGCCCATGCTATTTTTACTCAGGCCAGGCAAAGGGCGGCCCAATGAATAAGGCATCACGCGTTCACGCAGGGTTCGGGAAAGGACCGCACCCTCAAGGAGTGTGGTGTAGCTAGCCTACTCTAATGCAAGCATTAGTGGATATATCCACGCCCCATTTATGGGAATACACCGGGTTCGTTGTTGTTATTGTGGTTGTATCCACGGCTCGAACCTGTAACCTCTAGATCACACGAGCCAACTTTATCGTTGCTCCAAGGCTGAACTTATTTCTTATATTGTCAGGATTTAAGTAATATATACTGCCAGTGTAATGAAATTCTTAAACCATTTAACATGTTATAGCAAGTTACTTACCATTTATGAAATGTCTAATTAAGCAAGATTATATCATAATAAACAATTTTCCAATCCAAGACAGCCAGAGTTTTGTTTAGCTGAGTGAATTTAATTGTTCATTATTGAATTACAGGTGAAGTTATTAAAGGATGGGATGAAGGAATTGCTACAATGAAAAAGAGTGAAAGAGCAATATTCACAATTCCACCAAATTTGGCATATGGAGAAACTGGTTCTCCTCCTTTAATTCCTCCCAATTCAACACTTGTTTTTGACATAGAATTGGTTTCTTGGAATTCAGTTAGAGATATCATTGGAGATGGAGGAATATTGAAGAAAATAATAAAGGAAGGTGAAGGCTGGGCTACACCTAAAGATGTAGATGAAGTATTAGGTAATGTCTTATTTCATTTTACTATTATTATTCATATCAACTTGAACTTGGATTTCTATATAATGGGCTTACAAATGATTAGTTCTATATAATGTCATGTGAAATAGTTTGAAAGTTCAACTAAAAATCTTGAGATTATAGGTCGGGTTTGTTCGGATTTTTCAATTATCAAACCAAATCAATGGTGTCGGGTTTTAAAATTTATAAACCAAATCAAATCAACAAAGTCGGATTTTTCAATTTCGGGTTTTCTCGGGGTTTTCTGGTTTTTTGTGTTTCGGGTTTTTTTTTTAATTCAACAAAGTTGGAATTCAAGAATGTTAAGTCTAAACTTGAAATAAAACGTTAAAGATAAAACTGTGAAAAAGTTTAAGAAATATTTGTAAATTACATTACAATAAATATTTATATGTATACAATATTTTTAAAAATAATATAAATGTGGGTTAATTTGGTTTCGGTTTGACTTTTTTTAGTTAAAACCAAACTAAACCAATTATGGTCCGGTTTAATTTTCTAATACCAAACCAAACCAAACCACATCGGGGGGTTTCCGGTCTGACTCGAAATTATCGATTTGGTGCGGTTTATCGGTTTTCTTTGTACACTCGTAATGACAACTATATTACTCAACACCAAAAATATCTAGGAATTAATTTTTATTTTTTTTTCAAAGGCTTCTTAATAAACAAACTTTATTCCATTTCTCCTCATGTTTTTTAATTTCTATTACCTCTATTTTATTGGATAGTGAAGTATGTAGCAAGCTCTGCGGATGGAAAAACTCTATCAAGATCTGATGATGATGGTGTGGAGTTTTCTTTATTGGATGGTAAATACTGATTTAAATTACTATTTATTCTACATAATAAGATAAATAATACAAGTACTAATAAAATTGTACTTTTATTAGGTTATCTCTATCCAGCCATTACAAAATCCGTAAAGACAATGAGAAAAGGAGAAATAGCTGAGTTAACTGTGAAACCAGCTTGTAAGTTTTATAAACAAAAAATTAAGTTATTAATAAACAAAAAAAATGATAATTAACTTGTGTTTTCATCAATTTGAAGATTATTTTGATGGTGTTGGAAATGGAATACAACCAAATTTGGATTTGAACATTCATCTTGAGCTGATTTCATGGAAAATTGTTGTTGATGTTATTGGAGATAAGAAGGTTCTTAAGAAGTTAATTAAGGCTGGTGAAGGCTATGATCATCCTAATGAAGGATCCCTTGTAAAAGGTAATTTTCACTAATTAACTTTGTTTGTTCTTAGTTTCTGTTGACGATACTGATATGTTGTTTCTTCTCGTCTCGTCTTTAACGTCTCGAGAGTCTTTCAGAAACAGTGTCTCTATTCCATTGGGGTAGTTGTAATGTCTATATACTACCCTCCCCAGACACGTCGTTATTGTTGTTGTTGTACTTTGTTTGTTCGGTACATTTCTGTTGATGATACTGATATATTGTTTCTTTTCTTCTCGTCTTTTCCGTCTTTTTGAGCCGAGGGTCTTTCGAAAACAGCCTCTCTATTCCCTTGGGGCAGTTGAAATGTCTATATACTACCCTCCCTAGACACGCCGTTATTGTTGTTGTTGTACTTTGTTTGTTCAATACATTTCTATTGATGATACTGATATATTGTCTCTTCTCTCCTCGTCTTTTTCGTCTTCTTTAGTTGAGGGTCTTTTGGAAACAACCTCTCTATTTTATTTGCGTACATACTACCCTCCCCAGACACCACTTGTGGGATTTATTGGATCGTTATTGTTGTTGTTGTACTTTGTTTGTTCAATACATCTCTAAAATTAAGAAGATATTAATGTTTGGAAATTTGTGATGTTCTTGAAGTTGTCTATATTGGAAAGCTACAAGATGGGACTGTGTTTGAAAGGAAAGGATCAGAAAAAGACCCCTTTGAATATGTATGTTTAGAAGGTACTTTTTCTTTACTTTTGCCCTCCTTTATATGACGACAGTGTTCGGGCCTACTTGTAACATACCTCGATAACTTAAAACAAAGTGTAGTGTATGATTTTTAACTTGAAAATAATTTTCTCATTGAAAAAAGTAAAAAGTAGAAGTTGTGTCCGTACAGAATAAGTTATGAGTTCAGCCGAACCTAATAATTTTGGCTGAAACCGTATACATGTGTTAAGAAATCTATTAAATATGTACATATATTAAATTTCGAACCCAGTAACTCAAATGGTAAATAGGTTCAGCGACATCTCGAGTTCATAAAGTGCAAATCTTGAATCTGCCTCTGTGTCACGACCCGAAATCTCACCTTTCAGGTCGTGACTGCGTCTAACGTTGAACCCGCTAGACAAGCCAACGTACACAACACCTTGACATTTATAACAACAACATAACAGAATAAAAGCAATTAACCTTCCAACCTCTACTGAACCTTTCTCGAATTCATTAGTGTCAAACCTTATAAAAAGAAACATCCAACACTAGTAGCTCTCAAAAACTTCACTGAACATTTCAAATCACTTCAATTGTTTCACAACAGAAAAATAATAATATTATCTTAGAAAACTCAAAATGAAATGATAAGACATCTACAACGAACAATCCCAAAACCGGGGTGTCACAATCCCACGGACTAGCTACTGGAATACTAAATACAAGTCTGGAAATGAAAATACAACACTGTCTTGAAAATAAGGAGAAAGACAATGAAGCGGTAAAGGAAAGAAGCCTCGGGATCCACGAACGCCAGTGTATACCTCGAAGCTCTGACGTGGACTGAAGGTATCTCCCTCAGAACGCTCCACGGGGTCCGGTAGCAGGGTCTGCACAACACAAGGAAGTGCAGTGTAGTATCAGTACAACCGACCCCATGTACTGAGTAAGTGCCAAGCCTAACCTCGGCCGAAGTAGTGACGAGGCTAGACTTGACATTAACGATAACCTGTCCTATTCTACAGCAGGTAACAGAAAATAACACAAGGCAAGAGATAAACATGCAAGTAGGGGATATGGGAGCAGTAAGGGGGACAAGTGTAATAAAACGGTCACCTCGACAGATAAAAGTAATCCAGAGAGAATAATCCAACATAATCGACAACGAAACAATATAAATGTCGGAAAAGTAAACAATGGCACGGCATCACCCTTCGTGCTTTTACTCTCTTCCTCACAATGCAATTTAATCAAATATCATGGCACGACATCACCCTTCGTGCTTTTACTCTCTTCCTCACAATGCAATGTACAATGAATCATGGCACGGCATTTACCTTCGTGCTTATAATCAATAAAATCATGGCACGGCATTTACCTTCGTGCTTATAATCAATAAAATCATGGCACGGCATTTACCTTCGTGCTTATAATCAATAAAATCATGGCACGACATTTACCTTCGTGCTTATAATCAATAAAATCATGGCACGACATTTACCTTCGTGCTTATAATCAATAAAATCATGGCACGGCATTTACCTTCGTGCTTATAATCAATAAAATCATGGCACGGCATCACCCTTCGTGCTTTACACTCTTCCTCACTATGCAATGAAATCAAGTATCATGACACGGCATCACCCTTCGTGCTTTACACTCTTCCTCACCAAACAATAACAGATAAATGGCAAGGAGTACAGCATAGTGGAAATAAGCAATTCAGAACACCCGGCAAGGGGGAAACATCAAGTAGTAACTCAAGAAATGCCCGGCAAGGGTCTCAGCTATAACCAATTACCTCAATCACGTACTCTACACTTGTATTACCATTCGTATCAACACTTCTCAAACTCAATAGCCAATACTTTCAATCAAGAATAAATTACCAAGTAAAGACAATCTCATAATATACTAAACATGGAAGAAATACTGCAATTTCTATCAAAATTGACTCACGGGCATGCTTGACACACATTTCATAGGTACTCGTCACCTCACCTATGCAATGAACATGATATTCACTTAGCACATAGCAAATAATACCTATTCCCTACCAAAGTTAGGCAAGACACTTACCCCGGGTCCAAAAATAGAGCGATCAACCCTTTAACACCGCCTTTCCTTTATAATTCGGCTCCGAAACGGTATTATCTAGACATATTTAACTCAAGTATATCAATAGTGACTCAATAAATCAAACCCGTAGTATAATTATCCATTTCTAATCATTCATCCTAAAATTCTAAAATTTGACCCCGGCCCACGTGGTCGAAACTCGAGGTTCGGACCAAAACCCGTTCACCCATAACCCTACGATTAAGAATATACAATTTGTTTTAAGATTCGACCCCAAATTGGGGTTGAATCACCCAAAAATCCAAAAACCTAGGTTCTACCCATTTCCCTCAATTTCTACCTTAGTTTCCATGTTTTTAGGCCTAGAATTTAGTGATTAATTGAATAAATTAAGAGGAAACGAGATCAAGAGCACTTACCTATGGAGTTATGGAGGTTGGGGAGCTTGATTCTCGGTTATGGAGGTTTGAGGAAGAAGGAAGGGGTGAAGAATGACAAAAATCCCGTATAAGGTTCTGTTTTGGAATTATAAAATAACTGGGCGATTTTCTCCTCTGCGATCGCAGAAAAGGGGCTGCGATCGCAGAAGGGGAAATGCGATCGCGGAAAGGAACGGACCAGGCGTCTGCGATCGCAGACGAAGCAATGCGATCGCAGAGAGATACTACCCAGCCCCCACCTGACTCCACTGACACGCTATGCGATCGCGGAAAGAGGAATGCGATCGCGGAGAGCATCTGGGCATAAGTCTGCGATCGCGGAGGTAAACGTGCGATCGCAGAGAACAACAATTTGTTTCCCCCAATTAAGCCTATGCGATCGCGAATCAATAGCTGCGATCGCAGTGAAGGAAACACCAGACACCAGCAAAATGCAATTACACCAGATTTTCTAACTTGAAACCATCCCGTTAGCCACCCGAAACTCACCCGAGCCCTCGGGTCTCAAAACCAAAAACACACACGTCTCCCAATACATCCTACGGACTTGTTCAAGCTTTTAAATCATCAAAATATCATCAAAAACACGGAATTAAACCTCAAAACTCTTAGAAATTTCTTAAACTTCATAAACTTCTAAATTTCCCATTTTTAATCCGAATCACGTCATTTCAAGTCCGTTTTACACCAAATTTCACAGATAAGTCACATAACATATAATAAACCTGTTCCGGGCTCCGGAAGCATAATAAGGGCCCGGCAACACGGTTTTCACATAATTATCCATTTTCAAAATCCTTTATTATTTTCAGAAAACAATTTTCTTTAAAAATTCATTTCTCGGGCTTGGGACCTCGGAATTCGATTCCGGGCATATGCCCAAGTCCCATATTTTCCTACGGACCCTCCGGGACCGTCGAATCACGGGTCCGGGTCCGTTTACCAGAAATGTTGACCAAAGTCAACTATATTCATTTATTAATTATCAAAACTCATTTTCATCAAATTTTCACATCATAGCTTCCCGGCTACACGCCCGGGGTGCGCACGCATATTGAGGTGAGGCTAACGGAGGCTCTCGGAGTCTCGGAACACAGATATAGCTTAAATTACATAAGATGACCTTTTGGGTCATCACACTCTGCTAAGAAGTTACAAATTTTTACAATTCTATAGTGAGTAAACTTCTTCTTATGTTGATCAATGCAGGACAATTAAATGAAGGTTTAGATAGAGCTGTCATGACAATGAGAAAAGGAGAAGAAGCAATTGTTACAATTAGCACAGAATATATTGCTGGATATCAAATAGAAGAATTAATAACTGCAGACTTTGTGCTATATGAGATCAAATTGGTTGATTTCAACAAGGTTTTTTCTTAACAATAATTAATCAATAAAATCCCTTTAATTTCAGAGTGATAAAATTAATGTTTTTTCTTATGCTTAAAATATTTTCTTGATTTATATAGGAGAAACCATTTTGGAAGATGGACACAAAAGAGAAACTTGAAGCATGTGATAAAATTAAGAATGAGGGAAATATACTATTCAAAGCAGGGAAATTTCAATGTGCCTCAAGGAAGTATGAGAAGGAATGTACTAGTTTTGCATTCTTGAAATACAGTCAAACATCTCTATAACAGTCTCGTTATATAGGAATGCTGTTATAGAGAGGTCTTACTGTAGTTGTTATATAGGGATGTTGTTATAGAGAAGTCTGACTGTAGTTGTGTTTTGATCTACACATACAATGTATTATCTGTAAGCTGAAGTATGTATTCTGAATTCCAGGGATTGAAATTCATCCAGTTTGATCACTCGTTCAACGACGATGAAAAGTGCCAATCAAATACTTTGCGATTTTCGTGTTATTTGAATAATGCTGCTTGTAAGTTGAAGATTGGAGAGCATCAAGAAGCATCAAAACTATGTAGCAAGGTTCATTCTTTACCTTTCCTCTTTACTTTTACCACAGAGAGTTGATATCTGTTTTACTGATAAGATAATTTTTGGTTTAACTCTTCTTGTGTAATATGGAAACAGGTTATAGAGTATGATCCTTGCAATGTGAAGGCTCTCTTTAGAAGGGCTCAAGCATACCTAAAAATCAATGAACTGGAAAAGGCTGAAATTGATATTAGGAAAGCTCTTGAAGTTGATCCAAACAACAGGTATTTGCCATTATATTTCCTGCGGGTACGTACGTAATACAGCGGCGGAGCCAGGATTTTCATTAAAGGATGTCAAAATATAACGAAATAAACTTACCAAGAGGTCAAGGGGTGTCATTATATAGTATAAATACATATGTTTTTTAAAAATTACCGAGTTATACCGTGTAGTTTTCCGGCGAAGGGGTGTCGGTTGATACCCCTTTGTTGCATGTGGCTCCGCCACTGCACACATATAAGTGCTATTTATTTATTTATTTTCGTGCGATATTTTTCTCAATGTTTTTCTTGTTGTTGTCTAAGTTGCTCGGACTTGGGTGCGTGTATCCGATACGGGGACGGATCCGTGTATCAGATTCGGCAAAATCTAAATTTTAACATTTGGGGGTGCGGATCCGGATATGGATACGGGTGCTGGGATTCGGCTAATACAAAATAGAGTTATAAAAATATTGTAAATTTTGAGAGATATTCTATGAAAAACTTACATGAATATTGTACAACACAATCTTTCATTCTCCAAGATGGACATTATTCTTCCATTATTCTAAATCTGTTTTACTTTTGATTTTGAGAAATCAAAATCTCAATTTTTCCCCCAAATTTGTCGATGGACTCCGGTCAAAGTGTCCGAAGTCAGTTAACCGTATCCGGGACGTATCCCGTCTCGATATCGGTATCCGTCCCGTATCCGAACGCGGACGGCACCAAAATCGAAGAGTCCGCGCAACTTAGGCTGTTGTTACTGCTTTCTTTTTATCTCTTCTTGAGTCGGGGTCTATCGGAAACAGCCTCTTTACCGTCACGGTAGGGATAAGATTCGCGTACACACTACCCTTCCAAAACCTCACGTGTGAGAATGTACTTTTTTTTTTTTTTTGGTATTTTCCTCAATGTGTTCATAAAGTAGAACTGACCTTAACAGAGATGTGAAGCTCATGTACAAGGAGCTGAAGAATAAGCAGAAGCAATATGCGCAACATGAAGTTGAAATTTTTAGCACCATGCTTTCAAGGTTGGCCTAGGACTTTTGGATTTCTGTTGAGAAGCTGTACAAAAGTTGAACCCTTAATTTTTATTTTTATTTTTTGGTTTCTTTTGTTATATAGAATCCTATATGTCAGAAAAGTTCAATGATTTGCATTGCATTGCTACCAGTTTGAAAATTTTTAAAAAGGGAAATTGATTATGTTTTCCTTGTTGAAGCTAAAGAGTTCAAGTGCATTTTTTCAAGTCATAACATTGAGTTCTCTATAAACACAGTTCTTCAATAACTTCTTGTTCTGAAAATACATGTTTATCTATGCTTACCTGGGTAGAACTTCAAGTTTAATAAGTTGCTCCGCACTTGCCGATCAATACTTTTAACTTTTGATTTTGAAATTTTACTCATGGAACTAGCCGGGGTCAAAAAATAAAACCCACCACTAAAAGTGTCATATTTTTGAATTTTAAAGTTGGAATTTTTACCTCTTATAGCAAAGGTTAACACCTTATTTATTTTAAATAAATAACATTTAAAAAATTATATTCTATAGATACATTTTAATGTTTATAGCAATATATCTAATTTTAGTTACCTCCTACATCTAAGCCACTAAATACGCTAAAGGTGGCTAACGGGCGGGCCGGGTCGGGCTGGGTAGGAAAAATTAGGAACCGGACGGGTTACAAACCGGGCCGGTTACTTAATATTTTAATTTTTTTTTTTAATTTTTTGTACACGTATTTTAAATCA
>ML295360.1:0-16421 GCA_005239495.1 Nicotiana undulata
GCTATTTTAAGGCTCAAACGGCTAGATTTTAAAAATCTGGCCGTTGGCCATTTTTTAATTTTTTTTTTTATTTAAAAATTATGACCGTTGGGCCCGCTTGGCCCGGTCCAGGCCCGCTTGGCGGGCCCGGGCTCACGGGCCCAAAACAAAGACCCGGCCCCCCACAGGCCGGCCCGCTTAGCCCACTGGCCCGGGTCGGGCCAGGCCCGACCCACCTGCCACCCTTAGTTTTCATAAATCCTTTGACTATTAATAGAATTGCTAATACTCCGTCTAAAAGTAGTTTGTCTCAAATTATTTGTCATTTTAGAAATTCAAGATAAAATTAGTTATTTTTTTCATTTACCTTAATAGTAATTATTTTTTAAGATGGAGATGACACATAAATAGATTAAATATTCAATGAAGATATATTATATCTTAAGATATATATAAGGGTAAAATAGTCAAAAATTCCTAATTAATGTTTCTTAAGGGTCGTGTAGAAGAGAAATATGACAGATAGTTTGAAACGAATGGAAAAACGTACAAACTTAAAACTAAAGAAATTGAGAACGTTTGGCATTTGTGAGGTACAATAAATAGATTTTCTTGACACACAAGCAGGGGCGGAGTCGGTGCTCTGGCTACGAGTTCGGCGAACCCAGTAATTTTGCTTCGAATTATGTGGTTTGAACAATTTATTGATTATTTATAATTTTATAATTTAAAACTCAGTAACATAAAATACTTAGAATTTAAACTCATAAACTTGAGATCCTAATTCCGTCTCGGCACATACGTGGGCATATTTATTCAGGTCAAAAAATAAATATTGTTATATGAGGTAGAAATAAGTTAGAGACGTGTAATTAACATGAGAAGCCATTTCAAGATTCAATATTACACTTGAACCATCCCAAATTAACTGTTCTGTTTCGATTTTGGCTTGCAAGGAAAATATGAGCGTTTAACCAAAAAATAAGATTCTCAGTCAAAGTCTATTTTTAGAAGAGCTCGGGTTACTGATAACCAAGAAATTCCGTACTCTCTCAATTATAAAGAAAGAAAGAAATATAAGAAATGCAAAAGTAATCGATTGAAAGCAAAAGAAAGTAGTTATATTCCAATAATAATCAGAGCGTGGTTTTACAAGTGAAATTCTCTTTTCTTATATAGAAATTTACAAATATAACATCTCTTCCCTTTTATGATTGAATCATTATGAGCATATGTTATTAATGAACCGTCATGATTGGCAATCGTAACTGTTCATGAAGATTCTCTAACGATTATGATTCTTCTTCCTCATTAATTAGATGTTCGTGAATCTTCCCTTTTTACTGTCTTGATTCATTCCGCCGTGTCTCTTCAATAAATAATTTAGACTCGAGCAACCGCACCCTTTCATCTCGTGAGTGATTTTGGTCGTACATGTTGTGACTCATGCATCTTTTAATGCAACACTCCAGTTTTCATCTTCTTAGTGGTCTACGTATCATGCCTTGTCAACCACATATAATTTCACGTGTAATATTTATTTTCTACTAATACAGAAAGTCCCCCCACTTACCAAATATTCTGCAATTGAATATTTGGGAAGTGGTACACATTTATGGCGGGAATTTTTTGCCGTTGTTTCCCATGTAACATTATGCCTTCTTCGGAACCAACGCGTCGTACGTCACTTCCATTTAATGCATGTGCCACATGGCCTTTCTCGATTGGGTCTGCCACTCTTCAGCGGTTTTTAGGGCTTTCTTGCGGCTGCGTCAGTCACGAAGTGACTATTTCATTATGATGTATCCATCATGACCCCCTTTACCTGACATTTGCTTTTTCTTATAAATACTTCATGTGCCTTTGCTTTCACGAAAACCTTTGATCTATAGTGTTCTTCTTCCTTAATAGTTCTTTTTCATCAGCACGTATTATTTTCTTATACAACCATGTCTTCACCAAACCCCGATCCTCGTGGAGTAGTAATTGTAGATGAACTTCCCCCTTCAACTGCTTCTGTTAGGAGTAGAATAGGCGGTAGGTTGCGTAGCTTAGAATCTTTATATGTTCGTTGTTCTACTTCTCAACAACGTTGTTACCCTTTCTTCTTCTAGAACTAGGCTTCTTCAACTCATAAATCTTATGCCAGAAATAGGGATTCAAGTGAACCTCTTCGAGAACCAACAATTGATGAAATTATTCCTGCAAAACTTTCTTTCTCCACTGATCGTGAATCAAGTAGAAACCAAGTTACCTCTATGACTTCCCATGATCGTGCCGATGTCTATCCTTCCAGATTATTGAGGGTTTGATTTCTTTTGTGCGAAGAGAATGACACTGGAAATTTAATTTTCCAATTTTAGTTCCTGGTACAAACCAAAGGATAACTTCATACCGAGTCGGTTACTCTTTCGTTTATACATATCCTTTTACATTAGGTTTCAGATCACCTATTGACCCAACGAACATAGAATTTTGCCGTTTCTTTAGCGTTTCCTTAGGACAGATTGGTCCTATCGTATGGAGAGTTGTGGCATGTTTAAAATACTTGTCTAATTTGGCCTCTTTACCCTTCACCTTTTAACACTTGCTTCATCTTTATTCCCTAAGTTGTTTCGTTCAGGGGGTTTTACTCTCGCGAACAGGAGTAAAAGGGTTTTGGTTAGCCCTGAAGATGATAAAGATCGTGGCTGGTATGCACGTTTTGTTGCTGCTCCCACGAGTGGTTTAGTGGGTGAAGAGAGCATGCCTTTTTCAGAAAAATGGAACTTTGCACGTAAGTTTTTTTTAGATACCTTTCTTCTCTTTCATGAAGGAAGAAGAAACTTACGATCTCGTGGCTGTTTTTTATCTTTTTAGCAACCATAAAAGTTGTTGAAGAAATACCAGACTTCCGTGCTTAGGTAGAAAAATTATTGTCGGTTGCTCCTATGGAAGGAAGGTCTTGGAAGTACCTTTTTCATAGGTTTGGTTGGAAAGTTAAAACTCATGGTATTCTTCCCTTTAATTTTCTACCTTTCTTTCATATTTATTTGGAAATTTACTAACTTCTTCTTCTGCTAGGGTTTCCCATTCGGGGTGTTAGTGTCGCGTCCATCGCTTCATCAAAACTTTCTTTGTCCATGGCTCAAGAGATGATTTTGAGTTCTTCATCAAAGAGAAAAGCAGAGAGAGCTCATGGTTCTGAGGGTGAAGAGGAATGGAAGGAGGGCTCCTTAGTGCGCAAGCCTCGGGCTAGGAGGCGCGTTATTTCGGATGATGAAGCCATTCCTTCTCCAAGTTCAGCTCCCGTGAATGAGCCTGAAAGTGCCACTTTAGTGAGCTCTGATGAAGAGATGATTTCTGCACCTCATGACTCTACAGAACAGTTATTTTCCCGCGGGTTTGATAGTGAAGATTTTGGCTTAGTTTCTAAAGAAGCACCTCTTGCCTCCTTTCCAGTGCCCGCAACTATTGATCCTTAGTGTCCCGCTCTTGTTGCTACTGTTAATGCTCCTCCCGTGGCTGTTTTCACTTCCTCAACTATCCCTATTGCTACCACTTCTCACGTCGAATTTGGTTCTTCCGGTAGCAATAGGATGATGAAAATTTTTATCATTGAAGTCCCCGAGGATGGTAATCTTTTAAAAAAGTCTGGCCAAGCCGATGTATGGCTAAAACCGCTACTTGGCCTAGTTGAGAAGTCTAAGTTGGAAAGCCACAGTTCCTTAACATGGATGAATGATATTGTCCATTCATCATTGAAGGTATGAGCCTTAGCTCTCTTTTTTTGTTTTTTCTTTGTTTTCTTCATGATTTTTTATATCTTTGTTTGATAATCACTTCTTTCATTTCTATTGTAGATCAACTTGATAGGCACAGAGCTGATGAAGAGAATTGTTCATACTGAGCAGTTAATCAACGACTATCGTACGGAAGCGGACAACTGGAAGGAATAGTTCGATGGTCTTCAGTTAGAAAAGGGAGTTTTAGATGAAGAGAAGTGTGCTTTGGAACATCGCGCAAAAATGATGGCAGCAGAATTGGCGATTGAAAAAGCCTCTTCCAGTCAAGTGGGCAAGGATAAAGACATCCTTGAGTCATCATTTGCAGAGTAGCTTTCTAAAGCTACTGAGGAAATAAGGGGTTTAAAAGAACTGCTTAATCAGAAGGAGGTCTATGCCGGGGAGCTTGTTCAAACACTCACTCAGGCTCAAGAAGACCTTCGTGCATCTTCTAACAAAGTCCAGTTCTTTGAGAGATCACTCGCCCCTCTGAAAGCTTCTTATGATGCTTCTTTGACTGAAAAAGAATAGTTGAAGGCTGAAATCGAGCAATGGGAAAGAGATTACAAGGCCCTTGAAGATAAATCAACTTTTGATGTAAGCTAGGCTTTTTTTAACACACGCCTCGAGACTTTGATGGAGGTTAGCCAGGAAGGCTTTGACTTGACTGCTGAGATTGCAAAAACTAAGAAAACCATTGAAAAAACTCAGTAGAGTCAGAACTTTTCCCCACATGAGGTCGGCATTCCCGAAGGTGATGAACTTACTCCTAGTGAAGTTGGTGTTCAAGCCTCTTCTGCTCAAGTTGAACCGTCTCCCGCTGTTGATGATTCCATCTTGAATTCTCCCGCTGCTGATGATTCCATCTTGAATTCTCCCTCTACTGATAGTGCTATTTTAGATTCTGCCCCATAATGAACTTGTGTTTGGGAAGTTATGTTTTGTTTTTTGGAATGGTAAGAAAGTTTTTACCCCTGGTCCGTTTTGGGGTTCGTTATCAAATACCTTGGTTTGAACTAAGTTTATACTTAGTTTTAATCGGGTTTAATATATAATATTTCGTTTGGAGTTTTTGTTCTACTCTTTAGTCTTGCATTTAAAAATGCTTTAGAATTTTGTGATTTTGATACATACACGAATTTTTATAAAAGATGGCCCTTTTATAAACGACACTGATGAAGAAGACGTCTCAACTTCATATTGGTGTAAATATATGAAAAGTAGGAAAATACATATTGCTCATAAATTTCTTGAATAAGGAAGTTTTGTATTTTGAACTTTCAAATTATATAACACTTTACATGTACTCAAGTAACACTTTGTACTACATCTACAACTCTTTCATAATTATTTTTTTTATAACAGATTTCACAAAATTCTAGGGTATATTTTGCAACCCATGACTAAATATTGCCTTTAACCTAAGTACTCATAAGATCTTGTAATTTACATCCGCGAGTTTACACTTCATCGAAGATTATTACATAGGTTTTTGAATTAGGCTTGTGTTTTTTGCTCTTGATTTGCTCTTGACTTTTGATTTTTTGGGTTGACCCATGCTTGACTCGAATTCTGACTCTTTTACTCTTCTTTAGTCTTCTTTGCCTTCCATAGTCCCCCAAGTATTAAAGCTTTGAAGTATGAAATCTTGAGCACTTGATTATTCTTTCTCACGTGATCCATTTCCTGAAAAGGAAAATACATACGAGACTCGGAGGTATATTTTTAGATGATGACTGCTTAACCTTTTTTAGTTCCATCAGAAAGGTTGTAACCCTAGACCGGGAATAATTTTGTATCACACGTGTCTTTCAGGTCTAATATCATCATTTGGTATGGGTTAGATTTTTGCCTATCATCTAAAATTGTTAGTATAATTTTAACTAAATAAAACAAAATCGTAGTTAAGTGATACCTGACCGGGGGTGTTTCTTGTGAGCATGTGATTTTTTACCTACTGAATACTCCTAAAAATTTTGATAAATAAATTAATTTCATATATTGTTTTTTAATTTCAGTGTTTATTTGTGAATTATTTGCATTGCATGGGCATAGTTAATCTTTTAAAAATTTATAAAGTGATAAATAATAACAAAATATTTTAGGGCTTTTATTATTTGACATAGTTGTCTTTTGATAATTAGTTGCATAATTTAATCCTTTTTAGTATGAAACTTACAAAAATTGTTTTTTAAATAATTAGAGGGTGTCAATTAATAATTTTACTCTTAATTATTTACTAATTAAGTTATAATTAGATGAAATTAGACTAAAACTAATTATGATTAATTAGAGTTGCTTACATTAAATTAATTAGATGGGTTAAGTGTTAAAAGGCTATGAAAATCGTTTGGGCCAGTCTACCTAAGCCCAAATTTCCTTCTAACTACCCAAATACAACCCAACCCAAACAAGCCAAACCCGTCCCAAACCCTGTCTCCCAAAATGACCCCGTTTAGGGCTGGCCTGATCCCAACCGTTGATCTTCCCAGGTCTAACGGCTGGGAACTGATCCCCTCATAAATATATAGATGTCCTAATCCCTACCACCCCCCCCCCCTTAGACCCATCTACCCTAAGCCCCCTCATCTCCCCGTCTCTCTCCTCACCCTCTCTAACCTCGTCGTCCGCTGCCCGGAAATTGCCCACCAGTGGCGGAGCACCTCCAAATCGTCTCAAAAGTATACCAGGCGATCCCCTTCCTTCCCTCAATCACCTCCCACCCTTTGTTTCTTCAAAAAGCTGCCCGAAATTTCCCAATCTTAAATCTAAAAATTAAAAACCCTAGAAATCTTCCAGCGGTCAAATTAGAGCAGACTAATGACTTAAACCTACATGAGTCAATAGTTCTTGGTGAGAGCTATTGATTCATGTGGGTTTGACCCATTTTCGAACCCCGCCAGAGTCCGGCGAGCCGCCGAAATCCGGCCAGCTTGTCTAACCTAACTAAGGTATTCCCTTTATTCATTTAATAATCCATTGTATAAGTTAAAATTTGCCCTAAACCGATTTAATTTGAAATTGTAGTTTAGGTCAGTTTTTTGTGATTTTTCTTTTTTTGAACCTACTTGATTCTGAATACAGCATGCTCACTTAATTTGCTTCTTGTTGTCAAATATGTTTGTTGATTAATAGTTTAGGGTTCTTATGTTCTATCCGACTGTTCTCCCCCCACCCCCCCCCCCCCCCCCCCTTATTTTTCCTTAATTATCCGACTACTGAAATAGCTCATTCAATCATTAGTCTTTTATTACTGGTTAGTTTAGGATTTCATGGGTTAATTAGCCCGTGTTGAACTTAGTCGCTTAAATCAGTGATCCATTTGTAAATTTGAAGTCGATTTAGTCTTTTCCTTTTATCTCTGCTTCATTATCCATGTTTGTTGCCCGATGTTATTAAGTTCCTAAACTTTAGCAATTTTTAGATGATTAGGTTAACATGTTTAGTCTTACTAATCAAGTCAAGTTCTGATTTTTAGACCGAGTAACTCAAACCTCCTCTGTTTTCTTCTTTCTTTATCACTAAAAACTGGTTTTTTCCCCAATTTTCTTGATTGTCTACTCTTGTAAAACAGCTTATAAGTTAACTAGTTTCCATCTTAGTTTTTATGTTAGGTTTAAATTGAAGTAATAATTTAGGTTAGCCCCTAATCTTGATACCTAAACCTTGAATTATTAGCTATAGTTAGTTAATGACCTTCGACTTAGTATTGACCTTTGTAATCCCCTGACATTAAACTCCTAGATTAGGCTGCCTATTAGTCACCTATGTGTGATAATTGAACAATACTCATTGTTTAAGGGTTTATTCTGATAAGCGAATCTTAATTAGCTAACTTAGATAACTAATTCAGTCTAAATTATTAAGCTAATCGCATAATAGGATCACTATAATTAATTTAATCTAAATCCTGAAAGTAATTCACTTAGGATCAAAGGTTAGTCTAATTTCTGCTTTATTAATAGTTAGCTATTAGTTTAATCCATCAATTAGGATAAAGTTAGTCAACACTTAATAAATAACCTAACACTTAACCTTAAATACTAAAAGAGTAATTTTAAGGGTATTAAAGGGTAGTTTAGGAACTTTAATTGAAGAATCTTGGGTGTAACAACCCAAGAAACTTCTAAAATTAGGATAAATATCTAAAACAAAATTTGAAAAGCATAAAATTAGAATTTTTTGAGGTAAAATAATATTTTAAAAAAAGGAAAATAGTGTTGTAAATAGAACCTTCTAGAAAGGGGTACAATTGTCCTAGCTGTTACAAAAGGATAAGACTGGACAATTGTACATGTACTATTTCAAATTTTAGGATAGGGTATATTCGTAATAGATGCCACCCCTAGACCCCCTATAAATAGGCTATACCATTCTCTGAAAAGGACACACATTAACACACTCTTTACACACTTTTGAAAGACCTGAATACAGAATTTTTATAGAGGTTTTACACACAGTAAAAATCTTACTCTTTTGAAAATCCACCACTACTCTGAAAACAAAACAGAAAAATACTGAAAAATACCAAAAAATGGAAGGCAAGAACATTCAAAAACTGGTTTTCACTTGATTACGACTTTCTAAAAAGCTGGTATCTGGTTTTTGTTGATTTTTCTCTGAAATTTCTGGTCTTTCGAGTTACTATTTGCTGTGTTTTTCTGCTGGTTTGCTGTGTCGAGCTCAAATTTTTGGTATTCTTGACCTTTATTTGGTCATATATCCTGATGTTTTTGTTGTCTCTCTAAAGGTATGTATACTCTTTGGTATTAAATAAAATTTTGTTTAGATGTCTATGAATGTCCTGTGGAAATCTGTGCAGTCAATTGTGTATTTTTTTCTGATGTATATGAATACTTGAACTCCATTTAGAACTGTTATAGATGGCAATGTTTGGTCTTTAGTTTAAATGGCATTAAGGAAATGAATCTGACCCTCTATGGTCAAATTCATTCCATAATAATGCATAAAGCTCTCTTACCTTGTCTTTGTTAGAAAATCTATGAAAAATGCAGATTTTAAGTCATGAGCAGTTTTCAACCTGCACTGAAGCAGCAGTTAGTCGTTTTAAAAATACATTTTTAGGAAATTTGTATTTTTGTAGTTGAAAAAGAAAATATAAACAATATACTTATTTCTATAGACTCCCTACACCCTTCTCCTTTTCTGTTAAGAATTATTGTAATAAGTTGGATTGGACTTCATTAAAATTTGTATTCAACTTTGCTTTTTCTTATTTTTTCTTAAATCTAAAATTTCATCTCTTCAAAAGCTGTAAAAGAAAGTTGTATCAATTTGGGCCAGACCTGTGGAGGCTACTCGAACCAGGCCAGACTCGTAAACATGACCCAGTTCAGCTTGATAGGGTCTTGACTTCAGGCCATTGGGCCTGAGGTGTCGAACCCAGCAACAACATTTAAGTAATTAATGACCAGTTTTCTATCGATATTGTTGAGTATTTTTCATTTACCAAAATTCACTGGAAATGAGCAATTTCATACTTCTAGGCCATATACGAGTTTCAGATCAATATCAAAAATAGATTTCGAATCTAATTGAAATTAGTATATCATGGCTAGAATTTAAAACTGCTTTCTAAACAAAAATGGTAATGATCCAGTTTTGCTATATAAGTATTTTCTCCCGGTTTTAAAGTCTCTCCTAAACTGTTCAAGCAACTTTGACTTAAGAAAATCTTGTTATTTTTAAGGTAGTCTTAAACAGCTAGTTGTGATACAAGGAAAAGTTTTAGGAAAGGCATTTAAATTTCATGGACCGATCCGTCTACATGCATAAAATACCCTTATTTACTAAATAGGTCAAGTATTAGTGAAACCTTACATGTCTTTCTATGATATTATATCCATAATTCAAACTTGCGTTATTTATTGTCATATAGTTCGACATGTATTTAGCATTTTTCATTTCCCGTACACTTAGAATCCCTCATATAATCTTTTAGTTGAACCATGTATCCCCTTCTCCTCGCATAGCCAAAATAGGTTGGCCTAAAGTGCTAATTACAAATTGGGCCAGATTTGGCCATGGCCCAAATACTCATCCTTAGACTAGCTAACTTAGTCCTAGACGATTTTGAACACATACGTACCCTATGGTCCAAAAATATCTCTTTTAGACTAATACTACAAAAACTTAGAGAATAAATGAATAATAGCTTTGCTTCAAATAAGAAATTAAACCATCATGACCATAGTCATGATTACGTAATCTACACTCGGGTTTGCAACTCATGCTACCCGACCACAACTTCAAACTATATTAAATCGCACATTGTAAATTTCGGGTGCATTTCATGTGGCGCGTTTACAATGTGTCCAAAAACAACAAGTTCACGCCACCGTGACTTGTTTCAGAATAATCCATAAATATTAAAAGCGGCTAAAAAGTAAAAAGGGCTAAAATACACAATAGGTTCGAAATATGTAAATAATCAGATAATTAGGCTAAATATCAATAGTTAAGCGACCGTGCTAGAACCACAAAATCCGGGAGTGCCTAACACCTTCTCCCGAGTTAACAGAATTCCTTACCTGGATTTCTGGTACACAGACATTTAAAACAGAGTCAAAAATTTCCTCGGTTTGGGATTTCAATAAATAAATGATGTCCCGGGACATCGTAAAAATCCGGATGGCGACTCAAAAAATCAACAAATAATCCCAAAATCGGATAATATCACTTTAATTGGAAAAACTCCCTAACCCACCCATACCGGGGAAAAAGGAGGTGTGACGTTTCTCTTGATTAAAAATAATATTTCTTGAGATGAGAACCATTCCAATTCGGAGGTAACACCTTGTCGTCCATGGTTTCTAACTCATAGGCACCTTTCCCAGCGATACCTCGAACTTTATAAGGACCTTCCCAATTTGGGTTCAACTTTCCTGCTCCAGTTATTTTTGTTAACTGGAAAACCTTTTTGAGAACGAAGTCCCCAATCTTGAAGTATGTGAGATGAGCCTTCCTGTTGTAGTATCATTCAATGATTTGCTTTTGTGCTGCCATCCTTATTAAAGATGTTTCTCTTCTTTGCTCGAGTAAATCCAAGTTCGTTCTTAATTCTTCATCGTTTGATTCTTCCGTTGCTTGTGCGAATCTAGTACTTAGCTCTCATATTTCGTCTGGTATTAAGGCTTCCGAGCTGTAAACAAGTGAAAATGACATTTCTCTCGTGCCAGTCTTTGTTGTTGTTCGATAAGCCCATAATACTACGGGTAATACCCGAGGCCAATTGCCTTTTGATTATTCTAATCTTTTTTTCAAATTAATAATAATCTTGTTTGTTGACTCAGCTTGTCCATTTGCCATGGGATGATAAGGTGAAGAGGTTATTCGTTTGATTTTCCAACCTTGAAATTTTTTTGTGACTTTCGAGCCTATAAATTATGGGGCATTATCACATACGATTTATTTTGGCACTCTGCATCGGCATATAACATTTCGCCAAATAAAATCCATTACCTCTTTTTCTCGCACCTATTTGAAATCTCCTGCCTCTACCCATTTGGAAAAATAATCCGTTAATACTAACAAAAATTGTACCTTTCCTTTAGCTTGTGTTAAAGGACGCACTATATCCATTTCCCACTTCATGAATGGTCATGGGAAAATAACCGTATGTAATAATTCCGTAGGGCGATGCATATTATTTTTGTATCGTTGACATCTATCACACTTTGCTACAATTTCTTTTGCATCCTCTTCCATTTTAGGCCAGTAGTATCCTGCCCTAATTAGAGTTTTTACTAAAGATCTTCCTACTGCGTGATTTTCACAATGCCCCTCATGCACTTCTTTCGTCACATATTCTGTTTGATCAGGTACAAGGGATCTTGCTAAAGGACCACCGAACATTTTTCGATATAAATTCCCTCGAATTAAATAGTAACGGGCAGCTTTTCGTCGAAGCGACTGAGACTCTTTTTTGCCTTCAGGTACGGTCCTGTACTGAAAAAATTAACAATCTCGTTTATCCATTCCCAGGTTAAATTATTAAAATTTACCTCATTTTTATCTTGGTCCAGTGCTGAATGAAATAAGTGTATTACGATAACATTTTCTGTACTTGTTATTTCCGCCAACTGATGCAAGGTTAGCTAATGCATCGCATTTTCTTTCTTGGGTATTTGCGCAATCTTCCATGATTGGAATTGTCTTATCAATTCTCATTCCTTTTCCAAGTATTGTTGCATTCATGCCTCTCTAGCTATGTAAGTCCCCTGCATCTGATTGACTACCAGCTGAGAATCACTTTTAATCACGATTTGCTTTATGGAGAGTTCTCGTGCCAGTTCTAAACCTGCAATCACAGCTTCATACTCTGCTTCATTTCTAGTAATAGGGTAACATTTAATTGCTTGTCTTATACTTTCCCCCGAAGGTGGAATTACAACAATACCCAAACCTGCTCTTTTAATATTTGAGGAGACATAAGTAAATAAAGTTCACGTACCTGGATTAGATCCGGTGAATATTTGTAATTCCTTTTCTACTTCAGGAACTATTTTTGTGCTAAAATCTGCAACAAAATCTGCTAAAACTTGTGATTTTATTGCAGTTCTAGGTTGGTACATGATATCATATTCACTGAGTTCTATTGCCCACTTGGCTAATCTACCTGACAATTCTTGTTTATGCAAAATATTCCTTAAAGGATATGCAGTTATTACGGAAATAGGGTGACACTGAAAGTAAGGTCTCAACTTTCGAGATGCCATAACTAATGCTAAAGCAAGTTTTTCTAGATGAGGATATCTAGTCTCAGCATCCAACAAAGATTTACCAACATAATAAATTGGAGATTGCTTATCTTTGTCTTCTCGTATCAAAACTGCACTTACAGCCATTTCCGAAACTGCGAGGTACACAAACAGCCTCTCACCATCTTTTGATTTAGCAAGCAAAGGTGGATTTGATAAGTATGCCTTCAAATTTTTGAGGTCTTGCTGGCATTCTTCGGTCCACTCGAACTGATTTTGCCTTTTCAGCACTGAAAAGAATTTGAAACTTTTCTCCGAAGATTTAGAAATAAATCTTCCCAGAGCTGCTATCCTACCTGTCAATCTTTGTACTTCTTTTTTACTCATGAGTATATCGAAAATTTCTTTAATAGCTTTAATCTGTGCAAGGTTTAATTCAATACCTCTATTAGATACGATAAAACCTAAGAACTTACCTGAAGCTACGCCGAATGCACACTTTTCTGGGTTCAATTTCATATTATAGTTGTGGAGGATCTCGAAGGTATTTTAAAGATTTTGAAAATGATATTCCGCTTGTGCAGATTTGACTACCATATCATCAATATATACTTCCATGGTCTTTCTCAGAAATTCTTGAAACATCCTGGTCACCAACCTTTAATATGTGGCTCCAGCATTTTTCAAGCCAAAAGGCATGACTTTGTAACAATAAGTCCCCTTGTCCGTAATAAATGAAGTTTTTTTTCATCTAAAGGATCCATTTTTATTTGATTATAACCTGAATACGCATCTAAAAAACTCAATAGCTCATGACCTACGGTAGAATCAATCAATTGATCTATATACGGTAAAGGAAATGAATTCTTTGGACAAGCTTTATTTAGATCAGTATAATGTACGCAAACTCGCCACTTACCATTGTATTGGTAAAAAACATAGCCTCATACGTGTACAAATTTTGGATGACTCAGCCAGCCAGATGGACCAATTAAAATATCATACGCCAGCCAGATGGACCAATTAGCCGTGGAAAGATCCTCAAAGAAGAAAAGGTACGGTCACAACGAATCCGGACGCAATAATGGGCGAATTCGAAGATCAACAATCAATGTCCTGTACGTTATGTAACTCCTAAAATAACAGTTACTATTCATCACTGTAACGCCTCATAAATGTAATAATTAAGCATTAAACAGGCTTTATGACAAGAATACAAACGTTGTACTAGGAGAACATCCCTATAAAAGGGATGAAAATGTAACAAACAAAATCATCAGATTTTGGGGAACTAAAACGCTACTTTTATTCTTTTGCTCTTAAAATTATTGCTATTCACTCTTTATTTGGTTAATTCGATTATCAGTAACCCGAGTTTTTTCCCCCTAAATTAAGCTTTAGTCCAAAAAAATCATTTTTTGGTTAAACAAATTAGTTCCGTTACCGGGAATCTGATAATCATCGTTTTCACTACCAATCGATATCCTTAAAATCATGTCGAATTTCAACAACAACAACGTCAGCAATAATGACGATAACAACCAGCAAGGGAGTGAAACCCCAGCTTCAACTCTTTCTCGAGGAACTCCACGAACTTCGAGAGAACCATCTCCTGAAAGAGCTGGCAATCGTAACAATAATGAACAGCCGGAGGAATCAGATCAAATAAGGCAAATGATTGCAGACTACGTAGGACAAGCTTTGAGAGAATTTGCAAGAGGATTACCACAAGTACCTCTAATGCCACCGACACCGCCACTAAATAATGCAATTCCAGTAGAGGATTTGCAAGTGGAGTTAACAAATTCAACCAGGAATGAAACTCTCAATACATCTCCTAAAACACGACCAGGTACGACTAGTAATTCAGAATTACAAAATTTATTGTTAACTATGCAGAAGCAGATAAAAGAACAAAACGAACACATCGAACAAATCCTTGGTGTTCCACCTATTATCAAAGGAATTGATGCTGATACATACTCTCAACAACCTTGGAAGCCAAGTGCAGCCCCACTACTTATACCTAAGAAGTTTAGAATGCCTGATGCCCCTGAATACGATGGAACGACTGACCCACGTGATCACGTAACTGCTTTCACTACTGGAGTAAAAGGTAACAATTTGACAAAAGAGGAAATAGAATCAGTCCTTGTCAAAAAATTCGGAGAAACACTTACGAAAGGAGCCTTAACCTGGTATGCTCTTCTCCCTGAGAACTCTATAAATTCTTTTGCTGAGCTTGCAGATTTATTTATAAAAGCACATTCTGGTGCACAAAAAGTTGAAAAACGAATGGAAGATATATTTAAAATAAAGCAAGGAGACAAAGAATTGCTTCATGAGTTTGTAGACAGGTTTCAAAGGGAAATAATGCAATTACCAAGGGTGCCCGACAACTGGGCAGCTATGGAATTCACAAGCAACTTGAACGATAAAAGTTCAAAAGCCACGAGACGACTTAAAGAAAGTCTAAGAGAATTCCCAGCCACAACATGGAATGACGTATACAACAGGTACAGTACTAAATTAAGAATTGAAGAGGATATAATCACACGATCAAAAGATGAAGAATATCACAAAACAAGGTAGCTAGAGTTCGAGAAAAAGTCAGGTAAAAACAGGTATGATCCTTACTTAGGACCCTCGAGACGTGACCTACGTCCTAGGTTTGAAAATACAAAACCTTCAGGAAGAGATATGAACTCATCCTCATTTAGATCCAGGAGAGATCGAGATGAACAAATTCGGAATATTACCCGAATTGGACACCATAACTTTAATATAAGCAGCACTGAGCTTGTCTCAATACTAAGAAGTATGGGAGACAAGGTTAAATGGCCTAAAGAAATGCGTTCCAACCCTAACAGGAGGAACCTCGATCAATGGCGTGAATTCCATAATGATCACGGCCATAGAACGACAGACTGTAGATATTTACAAGGTGAAATAGAACATTTATTAAAACAGGGTTATTTAACGGACTTGTTTAGTGATAAAGGTAAACAGGCATATATGAAGAACAGGCAGGAGCCACCAAAGCCACCTTCCCCAAAACGGACTGTTAATGTAATACATGGAGGAGAAGAAGTAAACGGGATAATCTGCCAGTTAACTTCTAAAGTCACAAACACTTATGGAAAGCGGGTGCGAAAAGAAATGAGCAAAGAGCAAATATATTTTGATGACGCAGACTTTGGCGGATTAGCATTTTCGCATAATGACGCACTGGTAATATCCTTACTCATTCATGACACTAACGTTAAAAGAGTGTTGATTGATCCAGGCAGTTCAGTCAATATTATTTTGATAAAAGTCATAGAAGAAATGCTAGTAGAAAACACAATGATTCCAAAGGTTCGAGCCATATCCGGGTTCGACAATTCAACAGTGATAACTAAAGGTGAAATTGAACTAAACACTTACGCTGAAGGAGTCATCCAAAATGCAAAATTCCAAGTCATTGATACAGAAATGACTTACAACGTCATCCTGGGAAGACCATGGATTCATGATATGAAAGCAGTTCCATCTACTTTACATCAAGTAATAAAATTCCCTTCCAAATGGGGAATAAGGAAGATCAGCGGCGACCAACAAACCTCAAGAAATATTAACTCGATATCTCTTAACAGTAAAAGAGATGCAGAAGAAACAACGAATTGTTAAACATAGGCTTATCAACCAACATGTATGGAACAAACTTCTGATCAGCTTCGTACCAATGAAATAGATATTCTAATAGGTACGGAAGAAGATAATGACAAAACAAATCCTGTAAACATCAAGAATGAGCCAGAACATACGGACATAGACTCCAGGCCAGATTTCATTCATGAATCAGAAGAAGAAAAATGTATCAAAACAACTGTTGAAGAACTTGAGGCTGTTCCCATCTCAGAACAAAAGCCCGAAAGAAAACTTTACATTGGCGTGAAATTGTTAGAAAGACTAACTC
>ML295364.1:2073-42446 GCA_005239495.1 Nicotiana undulata
GTTATTATTTAAATTGTATAATTATATAAGGTTTATCGTGGTAAATTTATTTCTAACTGATTTTCCAATCGCACTATTCTTTGAAATTGATTTAATGATTTTTCTTCAAGATTTCCAACTTGTTTTCCTCAAACCCTTAAACTACGTTATTTTGGAGATTTACTTTATATTACGTATAAATACAGGGATTGCGGGCATAGACCTGAGCCTTTTCCTCATACTGCATTGCATACATAGGGATTGCGGGGAGAGACCTGAGCCTTTCATACCTGGAGTCGAGTTTCCCCTTTTTAATTTCTATTGCAATTCACCGAACCGCCTAGCACCGTCAATCTAGTTCACAATGTGACATATTTACCTTAGAATTAGGAGTCTCGAATTCGTTTGAGCATTTTATCAAACACTATGTGATCCCTTATATTGACTAAACCCTTTTTATTGAAAGATTACTCTACTTGCTTCCCTTTACTAGGTTATGGAAGATTATTCACATGCATGCAAGGTCTCAACTTTCATTCTCAAGAACCAACCTATGTGTGTTTTATTCTTATTTAAATTCCTAGAATTTGAGAAAAATAGGGTGAAGACTTACCTCTTATGATGAAGAAGATGGCGACTACTCGATAAACTTCCAAGCCTGGGTAGAGATGGAGGACCGATTTGGGGAAGATGAGGACTTCTCTCCCTAGAACCCACTCTCACTTCTCTCTATTTTGTTTAGAAACCAGTTAAAATGAAAGGGGGCAGGGGTTAAATGAAACTGGTGTCGGGTATAAAAATTTAGAAAATTAAAAGAGCGTGTCGAATATGCGGTCAGGAATGCGATCGCATTCCTGACATGCGGTCCGCATATTGGATCGCAGAATGGCCCTCAGGTGGGCCAAAATTTGAAAACAATCTGCCCAGGTATGCGACCACTATGCGGTCCACATACTCGTTATGCGATCGCATAACACCCCTCCCCAAAACTCAAAGGCGACAATGCGACAGCTATGCGATCCGCATAACCGAAATGCGGTCGCTGATTGGAGCGCATTGTTGTCCTTCAGTTGGGAAGTGATCTGCCTGCGTATGCGACCACTATGTGGTCCGCATACACGTTATGCGATCACATAGTGCGTCGCATAACACCCAATTTCTGGAAAATTTAATTCTTTAGCTCCCAGGGTACTTTTTGTTCAAATTAGGCCCGCTTTAGGAATTTCCACAGTAAAAGCAACTCGGGGACTCGTTCGGCCATTATTTTAAGCAAGAAATTTTACGGGTCTTTACATCCCCACCCCCCCCCCTTAAAAATCATTCGTCCTCGAATGAGGATTTTGGAAATCGTTGGGTTTTGAAAACATGATATGCAAACTTCCCATTACATTAACTTCAATATTTTCAGAAAATTTCACCAGAGTTTCCTTTGTAATTAGGTATATCTACTTGTTAGAGAGCCCCCGAAACACATTTCCAAGCACTATTACATAGTTTTAACCATTCAATAGCTCACACACCAAGTTGTTACCTCAACAATTTACAGTATTTGATCACTTTATCAACTACACATAACTCATTCTCCTTACCTCACAATGGCACATGATTCGATTAGTGTCACATATTTGCACATAACTTTGGGCCATTTCAGTGCGCCCCATACAGTTCAATCACCTCAATAGATCATAGACAATTCATTTAACCATTACCAATCTACACTACCATTAATCACTTACTTAGCACATTTGTTTCCCAAAACTTTTATTTGCTTTAAAGGGGTCATGTATTTTTCAGGTAAGGGCAGCACAAACAATTGTGGTATGCATAGAAAAGTTACAACAACAAGGCTTTTTAGGGGAAAACAAGTTAGGGTCCCTTCTTATGCAACATTAACCACAACTTACAATTGCCTAGGAATAGGAACACACACGATTTACTACTAGACTCATTCAAACAAGTGGGGGTACTTTTCTTTCATTTCCTTCTCCGCTTCCCATGTAGCTTCTTCGACTTGCTGACTTTGCCATAACACTTTGACTGAAGCAACTTCCTTATTTCTCAATTTACGGACTTGCCTTTCAAGAATAGCAATCGAAACCTCTTCATATTATAGTTCTTAATTTACCTCAATGGTTTTGACTAGCACGATGGTGGATGGATCTCCAATTACCCTTTTCAACATGGACACATGGAACACCGGGTGTACTAATGACAACTCAGGGGGCAATTCCAACCTATAAGATACTTGCCCTACCCTTTGAGCAATCCAATACAGCCCGACGTACCTAGGGCTCAACTTTCCTTTTTTCCCAAACCGCATCACTCCCTTCATGGGAGACACCTTTAAGAACACCCAATCGTCTACTTGGAATTCTAATTCTCTTCGGCGAACATCGGCGTAAGATTTCTGGAGACTCTGAGCAGTTTTCATCCTTTCCTGAATGACTCTAACTTTCTCCATATCTTGGTGCACAAGATCTGGTCCTAACAATTCTGCTTCACCAACCTCGAAATATCCGATCGGAGATCTACACCTCCTTCCGTACAATGCCTCAAACGGGGCCATCCGGATACTAGCATGGAAGTTGTTATTATAAGCAAATTCGACAAGCGGCAAATGATCATCCCAATTACCCTTGAAGTCTAAAACACAAGCCCGTAGCATATCTTCGAGCGTCTGAATAGTCCGCTCTGCCTGACCGTCAGTCTGTGGATGGAAAGTCGTGCTGAGATTTACCTGAGTACCCAAACCTTGCTGAAATTTTTGCCAAAACTTTGCTGTAAACTGGGCCCCTCGATCTGAGATAATAGAAACTGGAGTGCCATGAAGTCCAACTATATCCTTGATGTACAATTGAGCATCATGTTCCACTGTATCGGTGGACTTAACTGGCAAAAAGTGAGCCGATTTCGTAAGTCGATCCACTATCACCCAAATCGAATCGAACTTGCGCTGAGTGCGAGGTAACCCTACCACGAAATCCATATTAATCATTTCCCACTTCCACATTGGTATTTCCATAAGCTGGGTTAACCCACCAGGCCTCTAATGCTCGGCCTTTACCTGTTGACAATTTGAACATTTGGATACAAGGTCTGCCACATCCCTCTTCATACTGCTCCACCAGTAAATTTCCCGGAGATCATGATACATTTTCGTAGAACCTGGGTGCACAGAATACCTGGAGCTATGAGCCTCCTCCATTACCCTCTCCAGAAGATTATCCACATCTAGAACACATAGCCTACCTTGACATCGCAACAATCCATCATTGCTGCCAAGTGAAAATGCCGAAAGCTTGTTATTCAGAACTGCCTCCTTCAACTGTGCCAATGCTGGATCACTAAACTGCTTTGCTTTGACGTCCGCTACCAGTGACGATTTTTCCCCATTGTGCGCCATAACCTCCCCTTCGCCTGAGGTCGAAAGACAAACCCCCAGACTGGCCAATTGATAAACCTCCCTAGCCAAGGGCCTCTGATCTGCTTCCAAATGAGCCAAACTACCCATAGACTTCCCACTGAGAGTGTCGGCCACCACATACGTCTTCCCTAGATGGTACAAAATGTTCATATCATAATCTTTGAGCAATTCTAACCACCTCCGCTGCCTTAGATTCAGTTCCTTCTACTTGAGTAAATACTGAAGACTCTTGTGGTCTGAGAATACGTCCACGTGGACCCCGTAAAGATAATGCCGCCAAAGTTTTAATGCAAACACCACAGCCGCGAGCTCCAAATCATGCGTCGGATAATTCTTCTCGTGATTCTTGAGTTGCCTTGAAGAATACGCTATGACCTTCCCATGTTGCATCAACACACACCCCAAACCAACCCTTGAAGCATCGCAATAAACCACAAATCCCTCTATACCTTCTGGCAAGGTCAATACCGGTGCCGAAGTCAATATCGACTTCAATTCCTGAAAACTTTTCTCACAAGCGTCGGACCACTGGAACTTCACTGCTTTCTGCGTCAATTTAGTCAATGGGGAGGCGAGGGTAGAGAATCCCTCCACAAACCTCCGATAATACCCAGCTAGACCCAAGAAACTACTAACCTCCGTCGGGGTCATTGGTCTAGGCCAATCTTTTACTGTCGCGATCTTCTGGGGATCAATCTGAATCCCTTCTTTGGAAACAACATGACACTGAAACGCGACCGATTCTAGCCAAAACTCACATTTCGAGAATTTAGCATACAGGTTGTGATGATGAAGAGCCTGTAGGACTGCTCTGAGGTGATTAGCATGATCTTCCCGACTCCGCGAGTAGACAAGGATGTCATCAATAAAAATAATCACGAATGAGTCTAGAAATGGCTTGAAAATCCGATTCGTAAGATCCATAAAAGCTGCTGGAGCATTGGTCAGCCCAAAGGACATTACCAAAAAATCAAAATGACCATAACGAGTCCTGAAGGCGGTCTTAGGAATATCCTGCTCCCTGATCTTCAACTGATGATACCCAGACCGTAAATCAATTTTGGAGAAGAACCTCGCACCTTGCAATTGATCAAACAAATCATCTATTCGAGGCAACGGATACTTGTTTTTGATAGTGACTTTGTTGAGCTGCCGATAATCAATACACATCCGAAGCGACCCATCCTTCTTCCTAACAAAAAGAACCGGAGCACCCCACGGCGACACACTCGGCCGAACGAACCCCTTATCTAATAAATCCTTCAACTGCTGCTTTAACTCCCTTAACTCTGATGGCACCATTATGTATGGTGGAATAGATATTGGTTGCGTATCTAGTAGTACATCAATCCCAAAATCGATCTCTCTATCTGGAGGAATCCCTGGAAGCTAGTTCGGAAATACTTCAAGAAACTCATTCACAACTTGCACGGACTCGGGGGCCGACACTTCTGAAGCGGTGTCCGCGACCAAGACAAAATTATAGATATACCCCTTCTTAATCATCTTCGAGGCCTTAAGGCAGGAGATAAACCTACCTTTCGGCACCACACCATTCCCCTTCCACTCAATAACCGACTCATTAGGAAACTCGAGTCTCATGACTCTCGTTTGGCAGTCGAGCTTAGCAAAGCACGAATAAAGCCAGTCCATTCCCATAATAATATCAAAATCTACCATCTAAAGCTCAATAAGATCGGCCGTGGTAACGCGACCACATACCGTGACAACACAATTCTTATAGACTCGCGCTGCTGTAATAGAATCACAAACCGGAGTCGATACAGAGAATGGCTCATGAAGCTGTTTGGGTTCTATCCCAAAACCTGAAGCAATAAACGGTGTAACATAGGACAAGGAGGACCCCGGATCAATAAGAGCATAGCAATCAAGTGTTTGAACATTCAGAATACCTGTGACAATATCTGGAGAAGCCTCCACATTCTGGCGACCACTCAAAGCATAGTATCGGCTGGGTCCACCTCTACCACGAGCCCCACCCCTAATTACACCACATCCTGCTGGAGCTGGAGGACGCACTGAAGATGTGGCGGCTGAAGAACCGGATGACTGAGCAAACCCCCTACCCATGCCCTGGCTGGGCGCACCGCAATCCCGCTGAAGATGACTCCTCACCCCTCACCTGTAGCATATCGGGCGATCCAAATAACAGGCCTCAATATAGAACCCTCCGCACTGAGGGCATAGAGCCCTCCCCTGCTGCTCGAACCTTCCTCCGGGACGACCTGACTGATTGGGTCTCCTGCTGTCGGATCCTGATCTCCAATGACTATTCGGCTGATAACATTGCATGGATGGCGGTGCACTAGCTGAAGACTGTGCATAAGACTGGGGTGGCCCCGATGGCCCCCTCCCCTGAACTGGTCTCCCCCCGAAACTGCGCTCCCTGAGTGACCCGCCGACCGGGCTCTGCTGCTACTCTTCCTGTCTTCCCTTATCTTCAACTTTCTAGCCTCCGTAGCCTGGGCGAATCCCATAAATCATGTCCAAGTGCAAAGCCGCTGTAACAACCTCATTCACAACAAAAAGACTGAGACCCTGAACAAATCGTCGAACTCGAGCATCCGCGGTTGACACTAACTGGGGAGCATACTTGGACAACCTTACGAACTCCATGTGGTACTCCCAAACACTCATACTGCCTTGCTTGAGGACCTCAAACTCAGTAGCACGGGCTGCCACGGTCTCGGCAGGCAAAAAGTGATCCATGAACGCATCCACGAACTCGCCCCATCTAGCCGGAGGACTTCCCTCCCCACGGGAGCCCTCCCACATCTCGAACCAGGAATATGCTGCTCCCCTCAGCCTGTACGAAGCTAACTCAACCCCCTCTGTCCCTGTAGCCTTCATCACTCGAAGGGTCTTGTACATATCATCAAGAAAATCCTGTGGATCGGCCTCTGGATCCGTACCTGAGAACTCTGGAGGGGCCAACCGCAGAAACTGGTTGACTCTGGAGCCGGCGGAATCTACCTGTCCGCTGGAAGATGTAGGGGTAGCTTGAGATCTTTGGTTCTGAGCGGCCACCGGCTGAGTTAACATATGAATAGCTCCTCTGAGGTCCCCCTCGGACGTACCGGGACCGGAAGCTGGAATCGTAGAGGGATCAGGAGTATCAGCAGGAGGGATTGCAGCACCCCCTGCCGCCACAGGAACAGGAATGCTTTGATCCGGAATAGAAGGGTCCGGCAGATTCAAGGCCGGGGAGTCACTCTCACCCGCACTACCAGGTACATGATTCACAACAACACTTGGGGTGGCATTGGCCTGAAGGTCGAGTCGAGCTCTCTTCTTTGGTGCCATTACTGAAAAATTTCGGAACAAAGCACGAATTAGACAATGACATTTTCACTTTCCACCTCACCACACGATATAGAATAACAACGAAAAGAGTAATTTCCTAAATGTCCGTGTAGCCCCCTAATTATAGATGTGGTCGACAACACACCGATAAGAAGGGCTCTACTAGACACGACTCTGAGACATCCTAGGACTCTTTTAAAACCTTACGCTCTGATACCAAGTTTGTCATGCCCCAAAACCGAGGGACACGACCAGCACTCGACCTAGGATTCCTTTTTCCATTCCATTATCCCGAGATTCCAATGTACATTATTCAATTATAATTTAGACACATTCTTACAACCTGGGATTTAATCATAGATTTTTGTCATTACCCACATGTGGTACAATACTTACAAAATATACATAGCATACAGGTTTACTTTACGTGGTCTACAAATTATACTGCCCAAAATACATATGTACATAACCCACATTTCCTGTCTACGGAGCCTCTAAGAGTACGAAGGAGTTATATAATACTTGCTAGTAACAAGGCTCCGGCTATACCTTACACAAATACCAAAATAAAAATACGGAAGAAGAGGTGGCATGACCCACACTAGGCCCCGAGAGGAGAGAGGTTCACCAAAACAGCTGATAGGACGTTGAGGAGGCACTACTATCGGTGGGATGGAGTACCTACTATAGAACCACCTACAATCATCACAAGAATGTAGCGCCCCCAGCAAAGGGATGTCAATACATTTGAATTGTATGAACAAACTTTACTCTAAGTAAACTCAATAATGCACAGGCAAGAGACAGACAGAAAGTCACACAATCACTGCAAAAGATATAGAAAGATACAAAATGGAAGTTCCACAATTTTCACTTCATCATAATCACAATCGCAATTCCACCCTTGTCCCTTCTCAACATTTCACCCTTATTTCTTCCATTGCGGCGCGCAACCCGATCCCACCTGTCAATCACTATCATTTATTATGTTTCTGTTGCGGCGTGCAACCCGATCCCACCGGACAATCACGTCACACCCTTATCACTTCTCACATATCACCCTTATCCCTCCTGTTGCGGCGCGCAACCCGATCCCACCAAACAATCATATCTCATATCAACAATGACAATTCACAATTCAATCACAGAAAATTTCAGCAATAGGAATACAGCTTCTTTACAACCCACAATACGTATAAAAGGAAAATCGTGCCACAACAAACCTTACCAAACAGTGAATCATATACGATATTGCCACAGCCTTTTTATTCAATTACGTCACACCACAACTCCTTTTCATTACTTGTTACACAGCCTTTAGCATATACATTCATACTCTTTGACTCATTATCCTACTAGCATCATTTCACATAGCATAGTAGTGTGGTGATCAACTAAAGACGTACAAGAAATACACTTCACGCTTCAACACAATTCGAACAACCAGTTGCACACAGTCATACCAATACACGTACCGTATGCTCGGACACCACAAGCGATTTTACAAAGATTAAAGTTAGCCATACATATCTGGAGTCGAGTTTCCCCTTTTTAATTTCTATTGCAGTTCACCGAACCGCCTAGCACCGTCAATCTAGTTCACAATGCGACATATTTACCTTAGAATTAGGAGTCTCGAATTCATTTGAGCATTTTATCAAACACTATGTGATCCCTTAGATTGACTAAACCCTTTTTAGTGAAAGATTACTCTACTTTCTTCCCTTTACTAGGTTATGGAAGATTATTCACATGCATGCAAGGTCTCAACTTTCATTCTCAAGAACCAACCTATGTGTGTTTTATTCTTAGTTAAATTCCTAGAATTTGAGAAAAATAGGGTGAAGACCCTCTTATGATGAAGAAGATGACGACTACTCGATAAACTTCCAAGCCTGGGTAGAGATGGAGGACCAATTTGGGGAAGATGATGACTTCTCTCCCTAGAACCCATTCTCACTTCTCTCTTTTTTGTTTAGAAACCAGTTAAAATGAAAGGGGGCAGGGGTTAAATGAAAATGGGGTCGGGTATAAAAATTTAGAAAATTAAAAGACCGTGTCGAATATGCGGTCAGGAATGCGATCGCATTCCTGACATGTGGTTCGCATATTGGATCGCAGAATGGCCCTCAGGTGGGCAAAAATTTGAAAACAATCTGCCCAGGTATGCGACCACTATGCGGTCCGCATACTCGTTATGCGATTGCATAGTGCGTCGCATAACACCCCTCCCCAAAACTCAAAGGCAATAATGCGACAGCTATGCGATCCGTAGAACCGAAATGCGGTCGCAGATTGGATCACATAGTTTTCCTTCAGTTGGGCAGTGATCTGCCTGTGTATGCGACTACTCTGCGGTCCGCATACACGTTATGCGATCGCATAGTGCGTCGCATAACACCCAATTTCTGAAAAATTTAATTCCTTAGCTCCTGGGGTAATTTTTATTTCAAATTAGGTCTGTTTTAGGAATTTCCATAGTAAAAGCAAATCGAGGACTCGTTCAGCCATTATTTTAAGCAAGACATTTTACGGGTCTTTACAATGACTTTGATGATATCAGGTTCGGATTGTGGTTTTTGAAATTAGAATAGCTTTGTTATGTAATTTGAGACTTGTGTGCAAAATTTGAGGTCATTCTAATTGGATTTTGTATGGTTCAACTCGAGTTTTGGATGTTGATAGTTCAAAAGTTCATTCAGTTTGATTTGAGGTGCGATTCATGGTTTTGATGTTGTTATGGGTGATTGAGGCCTCGAGTAGGTCGGTGTTATATTTTGGGACTTGTTGGTATGGTCGGAAGGGGCGCCGAGGTGCTCAGGTGAGTTTTGGACGTGGTTCAGATCATTTCATATGGTTTTTGTATTGTTGATTGTCGGTGTGTTTCCAAAGCATCGTGATCGTGGAGCTAGGCTCGCGATCGCGTAGAGAATTTCTGGAGCTGGATATTTTTCTTCTTGCGTTCGCGACTTTAAGATTGCGTTCGTGTAGGTTGTGGGGGTTTTAGCATCGCTTTTGCGCTTGAGGAATCGCATTCGCATATTGTTGATGAGGTATTTCTTTTTGTGTTCACGAGGATTTGGGTCAGTTGTGCATCGCATTCGAGAGGACTACACCAAACACGCTTTGAGTAATTTTAGGGCAGTGGAGTTTGTGCTTCGAGATCGCGAATCAGGTGCCGAGATCATGAAGAGTATACATGGGCAGTGCATATAAGTAATCTATTTCGGACCGTAAGCTCATTTTATCATATTTTGTGTTTGGAGAATGGATATGGGCGATTTTGGAGGCGATCTTCACCACATGGATTGGGTAAGTGTTTTATACTCTGTTTTTATTTTCTTCTGAGATTCCATCTTCGTTCTAGCAATTGATTGTTGATTTCAAAAGAGAAATTAGGGGTTTTTGTCTAAACTTTCCTAAAGCGGATTTTTGTGTTTTGAACATCGATTCATAGTAAGAATTGAGTGAAATTAGTATGGTTAGACTCGTAATTGAATGGGTTGTCGGATTTTGTGAGTTTTGTCGCATTTCGGGGTGCTACCCGGGTTAGACTTTTTGGGTTGACTTAGAGTTTTGATTAAAGATTTGACCTTTATCATTTTCGATTGTTTCCTTATGCATTATTTGATGTATCTGAGTTACTTTTGGCTAGTTTCAAGCCGTTCGAAAGTTGATACGTGCGGGATGACATTTCTAGAGTATTGTTTGGCTTGATCAGTATTGGATTTGCCTTGTTCGAGGTATGTGACATATCTAAACTTGGATTTTAGGGTATTTAACCATTTGGAAATACCGTTCTATCAATAAAATCATGAACTATTTATTTTAAGTTGTAATATCTGGACTTGACTGTTATACTTGGAAAGCATGTCTACTTTTCTGTATCTGTGAACGAGGTGAGCATAAGATCTTTTGAGCTATTACTTTTACTGCCTCCTTTATATTATTATGAATTAATTTTGGCTATTGGTGTTGGACACCGACTTTCTTCCGAGCTCGTCACTTCTTTCAACCTAAGGTTAGGTTTGTTACTTATTGAGTACATTGGGTTGGTTGTAATCGTATTATATTTATGCACCTTGCGTGTAGATTTTGGAGCTGATGTTGGTGTGTACGGTTAGAGTTAGCATTAAATATGCACCTGCATTCTGTTTATAGGTGCCTCTTGTTCTTGGTAGCTTTAGATTTATAAATTTGTTTATGTATATTTTGAATAGATGATGTATTTATTTCGTACTATCTTTGTAAATTCTATGTCTTAGAAGCTCAGGACTTGTACTACAAATCCTTTTTATTGAAAGCTCAGTTATTTTATTTATTGACTACTGTTATCCTATTTCGATTTGTGTTGTCTATCATTTGGCTTACCTAGCGAGTTGGGTTAGGTGCCATCATGACTAGCTGGATTTTGGATAATGGCAAGTTGGTATCAGAGCCAATTCATAGGTTCCATGAGTCATGAGCAAATGTCTAGTAGAATCTTGCGGATCGATATGATAATGTCCATACCTATCTTTGTGAGGCTACAAGGCATCTAGGATAAACTTCCCATCTTTCATTCCGTATCATGCGATATTGATTCAGCTTGAAGTGTATCTCTTTGAATTTCGCCCACTCACTTATATGTTATGTAATCGCTCGGTATCAGTTGTGCATCAATGGCTTGTGGTTCCATTGATGAGATGCGAGATGTGTTTGCTACGTTTTGGTGATGGTCCAATCTGGAGGACTAAGGCCAGGTTTGTACCGCAGCTTGGGCTTAGTGGTTTTGGTGGAGTGTGTATGTACTTTTGGACTCATAGGTATGGTAGTGTCTTGATGAGTGGGATTGATGTTTTAGTGAATGGTTGGATAACTATATGACGAATTTTATGTGATAGTGGGATATGTTCGAGTGACTTTGACATAGCGAGAAGGGTTTCTTGGGATGTAAATTGGTTTATTGGGTGATTGATTTCTGTCTTAATGTGTTGAACGACCTCAGGTTATGAGCGTATCGAGGGGTCTTTCATGTTATTTATTTGTGAGACGAAGTAGATTCTCATGTCTTGTTGACAAGTTCTTACTCGAGAAGCTTAAGTGATTGCGTAGTAGTTGTGGCCATGAAAGAGCATATAAAGATGCCAGTTTTAGGCTAAGCAGGTGGGTTATCTCCTGCAGATGTTTCAATGTTGTGTGATCTTTATGATGTTGTGTGGAGATTTTCTTTCTACCAGTATGTAATATGTGTTGCGATTGAGTTTGGATCGGTTGAGAAAGTTGACTTTACTGTCACGAGGGTGAATACAAGCTTAGCAAATGATTTAAGGTATCTCATGGTTTGTGTTGCATGAGATTATGAAGGATTTAGTTAAATTTTAGTGCAGGATCATGGCAGTAATAGAGTATGAGTATTATGAGTTATCAGGTGTTTTGTTCTATGGTTTCGTTCCAAGTTAGGGGGTCTGCTATCGATGATTTGATTTCATGGTTATGTATTGTATTGGTTTCTGTATGAGGCATACTTGTAGATCGGTTATGACTTAGAGAGGTTGATTTTGAGGATGACTTAAGCAAGGAATTTTCTTGATGCATGATGTATTAAACCTTAGGTATATGTGGAAGTCTTATAATGGTAGGGTGCTAGTCGTGTAGATGTAATGTACTAAGAAAAAGGGATTAACTCGGTTTCTTAGAGTTGTGGATTACTTCTTTGGATGTTGGTGTGCTAATGTAGCATAGGTAATTCGGCTCGCTTGAGCGATGCCTTTGAGATTTGAAAGGCATGCATAACTCTCGAGAAGGTTCAAATGAGTTCAAGATTCATATGTGGCATTTGACGAATTTTTGTATTTGTAAAAGGCAAAGATCTATGATTTGTAATGGATGGTGTCGAGGCTCGCTATATTGCTGTATTATTGTAGATTCTATATTTTAGTATCAAAGGGGTTAAAGAAACAACTTTAGATTCACATAATGTCTCTTTAGAGTGGGTACCTTTGATGTAGCATTTTTGGGTGCTTAAGAGTGGATACAATGTCTTTTGGGCTTAAGGGCGACGTGGTTTCATACTAGGATCCCGTGTGGCGAGTTTTGGTTGAGGATCATGGTATTATGGCAAGGAGAAGTGTTAACTTGGAGGCAATTCAGAAGAATGTCGAAGGAAATAGGACAACTTCGTTGTAGGTTAGATCAATATGGTAATGGTATGCCTGGTTCTTTTGGTTCTTACGATGAGATGAAGCTTTACCGGTGTTTTGTGGCAAAACATTTGGGTTTGGCAACCTTAGTTACTTGGTTTAGTTAAAGGAATCCAGTTCTGATGGCTTGGTTATGTGCAAATGGGTTTCAAAATGTTCTCGATGATTACTGCCATGGGTTGAGATGGATATTTTCTACAGGTATGAGGGGTATGTTGCGCGTTGTAATTTTCTCTTGGATAGAAATCAAGTAATAGGTTTCTGGCTCATTGAGTATGTACTACTGCTTGTGATTCAGAGTTGATAATGGGGTTTTTATATTTTCATAGGATGGCATGATAAATGAGGTGCCTAGTATGGGATTGAGGTTTGCATGTACAAGATTGCAGTTCAATATTTACGGGATGATCAAGAACTTTAGACAACATGGCACTCTCAGATAATTAGAAGAATGCCGGCACTATCTGGTATCACATGAGAAGACTGCACATTTCAGAAAGGGCCTTGTGTTTCGACTTGCAGATGCTTCATTGGTATTACGGTACTCGCCAAGTCGATCGACTAGTGATGTTTGAATTTCGATATGTGGCACGGAAAAATTATGGAAGTATTTCTCGTGGAATAATTTTGTATGAAGGATATGTCAGTCATTTGAGTGACAGAGATAGGATCAGATCTAGTGATTCTTTTATTCTTGTTGTTTAGAGATTGGGAGTCTCAGAGGCGGATTGTTTCTCTGTTGCGGGCTGCAAAGATATGGCCAAGTTAGCCAGCTAATTGTATGTGTTGTATATAGGTTCCGGTGGACCTTTTGAAAGGATATCTACTCATTATGGAAGGATCAGAATAGACTTGGAGGCCAGTGGTAGGCCTAATGAGGATGTGTACTTTATACCTGGTCGTATTTCTTGACTCAGTACTACTATTGTTGAGGGGTGTGTCGTGCGGTTAGAGTTAAGTTTGTTCGTGTTCTGATATGATCTATGTGTTACTCTTCTATGCTACGTAGGGTAGTGATCTGTTGGTTACTTGCACATAGAATGCAGTTCTGTTTGGGTCTTCTGGCAGAACTCGAGCGAGATGGTACTTAGGATGTTGAATGGTTGATTGCACCTTGTTTATGGCCTTTCATGCTGGTGGTATATTGTGTTATCCGCTTCTTAGTGGTTATGGTCATGTACCTCGTGTGTTGTTTTCGATTTGCGTATGGTTGTTTATTTTGAGCATTATGGCTCGAGGTATTTCATATGGACTAGTGTTTGGATTGGATCACGCACTACGGTAGAGTTTGTCATGCCCCAACCTTGGGGAGCGCGACCAACGCTCAATCGAGATATCCCAGGCAAGCAAGCCTGCTTGATTCCTTCTACCCGACCTTACCCATGAATAATGTGAATATAAATTCCATTAACTAGGTAATGAGAAGCTTACATGAACAACACCAAATTCATTACCATTAGTGACTTCATTAGAAATTCCCAAAATACCTTACACATTTGTAGTTTCAGAAGTGGAAACATGTGTTACGAGTTCAACAATGTTAGTTTAACTTACCTAAATCAACATACAACCCACACTTTGTCTACAGAGCCTCTAGTTGATAAGAGTGAAATTATAGTGACGGCGACAAGGCCCCAGCTATACCTCAAAACACTATACATAAGGAACAAGAGAGACAAGACTCAGATATGAAGTGAGGCTCACCAAGTCAGCTGAGAAGAGCGTGTACTGCTATCACTGATGGATGTCACCTGATATAGAATCACCTACATCCATTAAATATGCAGTGTCCCTAGTAAAAGAGACGTTAGTACATGTGGAATATTACTAGTACTTAGAGTAGATAAAACGATGTAAAAAAAGTAAGGTAATCGAAAAAGTGGTAAATGAGACAGATCAAGAAGCTATGAAACAAACCATATGATAGTACGCAAGTGAGCCGCACGAGCCATGATATGGGATACAACCGGCATAATATAAATGTGCACTATGTACCAACCAAGGACAATGAAAATGGCACCTATTCTTTGTGCTGGCTATGTGTCACACTAGACCGTCCACAACCCTTTCTTACTATGCACCTATGCGTTTCACAAATTGTCCATAGGGTTCATCCATAATATACACCTATGTGTTTCATAGACCGTCCATAGGTTTCATCCATAGTATACATCTATGTGTTTCATAGACTGTTCATAGGTTTCATCTATACCATGCACCTATGCATTTCAAAGACCGTCCATAGGGCTTATCTATACTATGCACCTATGCATTTCATAGACCGTCATAGGCTGATTACACGTTATTATGCACATGACTATATGTAAGCTCAAAGTGACATGAGTAACATTACATTTAAGGTCGTACATTCCCGGATTATTGGATACTTCATGTTCATGCTCATCATGGAGAAACACATCTTATTGCATTAACACATGTATGGTGAATCAATTAGTAGATTTCAATGGCGCATGGACCCAATTTCTTTTTGATTAATGTTCATCATCATTTAGCATAGGACATATCTCTTTCATCTCATTATGTACTCATTTTTCATCTAAAGGTCATTAGTTAAGTTCATGATTCTCTGGGACTTAACATCAAGATCATTTGCATTTATTATATTAGAAGCATACATACTATGATTGAAATTACTGGAATGCCTTAATTTCAACGTCATGCTTATTTGTAAACTTTAATCCCAACAACATTTCCATGGGTCATCGCCATACCTTAAAGGTATTTAAAAAATTAGGAATCATTTCTACAACCACACGAGTAATGAGAGCTTAAGACAGTCAGAATTTATCTAAAAAAAGGAGCATAGGGATTGTACTTGAAGCATGAGTTGGACTCATAAGCATTCGAGAAGTCAATCGTACTTGAATTATTTTCCAGTGATGAATACAATGAAGACAATCAAATCATGACTTGAGTATGTAGAAATTCTGTAAGTCATCCTTTTGAGGGAATTTAACAATTGAGAATAGGAACTTGAACAAACCATGCTTGGGGGTTCATGAGGGATTCATTGAATCAGATTCTACGGAAGGAGTTTAGCAAACATACATTGCTTTAGATTTCCTTAGATTACTATAACGTCCCAAACTGCTAGCAAGCTCAATCTATAGAAACATAATCAAATTTAACCATAGCTGGGAAGGTGTTCTTATATTTAGCCCATTCTGACATTTCGTCAAACACCTAATATGCGAAATCAATCACAAGGTCCCATAATAGAAATTCCTCTACCCTTACCATGAATTTTCAAGTATCCAACCAATATACAATAGTCCTACAACACCCATCAACCATCATTAGTCACATGCATGCCCAACCATTTGCTTCAAACCCACCAAAATCACATTTCCTAGTCTTCACCTACTCCCAAATTCGAGATTAAGGGCTTATGGATTCCGGTCACCATCCCACAATCCCCATCATGAACATACTACCTAAACCCATTATTAAAAATTAAATTAAAGTTAGGGGTGAAGTCTTACCTTGTAAGTGGAAGGTCTTGTGAGTTTCCCTCTTGAATTCCCAAGGTTTGAGCAAGAATTGGAGAGTATAATTTGATAGAGCTTCTCCCTCTCTCTTTAAATTGAAACCCTCACTCTTTAACATCAAGTTATATCTTAAAAATGACCATTTAAGGCCTTATCAAAGTAGGGTCTGACAATAAAATATTAAAAAACAATCCCCCCCCCCAGAGTCAATTATGTGGTGCAATTCTTTGGTAGCATAACAAATATGTGGCTAGCAAAATGGCCACAAAATGGTATGTCGATTCCACGATGCAATTTTGTGGTAGAAAAATTGTTATGTGTCCAACAGAATGGCCACAAAATGGTTTTCAAATTCTAGGTTCGGTCTGGTCAATTCTGCGATGCAATTTCGCGGTAGCAAAATGGTTACACGGCCAATAGAATGGCCACAAATTGGTTTTCAAATTCGAGGTGCTTCTGATTCATTCCATGGTGATTTCGTGGTCAGCGGAATAGATATGCTATAGCATAATGAACTATAGAATTGTTGTTTTCTGCAAATTGTTCTACCAAGTCCACGATGCATTGTACAATCTAAAAAATTTGTGCTGTGGCACATTAGCTTAGCTTGGCACCAACTTCAATTCTTGTTGAACTTTTACGGGGCCTTACAGAGTTATGTTGGATATGATCCTTTGTGTGAGATTCGTGTGTCTTAGTTATACTATGTGTGATGGATTCATAGAGTTGTGCTTGTGGTGGTAGCTATTGAGCTTGCACGACAGTTCTTTCATTTGATTCTCTTTCTGTTACAGAGAGCATTTGTGTTGTTGCTTTTTTGGTGCATGGATTTCATGGTATGTGGTGCTAGGTAGTATTGGTGTGGCATGTCAATTGAGAAGCTTGTACTTGATGAGACGAGGTCATTGGACCTGGTGAGTGCTATAAGATTTTATTACGATATGTTTGGAAGGATAATATAGGAAGTCAACTTATAATTTTGCAATGGATCCTATATAGGGAGAGAGCTCCATGAGTTGTTGATGTGATGAGTGGTTGTGAGTTTTTGCGTGTTTCTTCCATTATTGGCGGTGTGCGAAGGTTTTGAACAAGGATTTATTTGATATAAGATTTATTACCGGTATCGGGTTTGTTTTTGAGCAGCTATTGTGGCCAGAAGTTATTGATATGAGAAAACTGGGTTATGCGGTATATCATGCAATTATATCTTGGGTTATGGTTATGGATTGATACATCTTTTTTAGACTCACAAAGTGTACAAATACGATAACCAGATGTTATCCAAATGTTGGATATTTGATTCTAAGGTTTATGGTCTAAGGTTGAAATAAGGATTTTCAGTTAGGTTATGTTGTCGGGCTTATATTTATTGGAGTGACATCGGATCACCCGTGGGTACGTGCATGGTGAGTTTACACAGTGATTTGATGACTTTTGAATGACTCTTGGCACGTTCGAGGACGAACATATGTTTAAGTGGGGGAGGAATGTAACGACCCGACTAGTAATTGTTTTTTTGAGCATTTCGATTTCGTTCAACTGTTGGAAGTCTTGAGTAGGTTTATATGATATATTATTACTTGTGTGAGTCGTAGATTTTGGTTTTCAAGTGATTCATGATTGATTTGGAAGAATGACTCTCAACAAGGAACCCTTAAGTTGGAAGAATTGACCAAGTTTCACTTTTGTGTATTTGACCTCGAATAAGAGTTTTTATGGTTCGGTTGGGTCCGGATGTTGATTTTGAACTGGGAAGTATGCCTAGATTTGCATTTGGATGTCTATAGAAGGTTTCGATACTATTTGGTGAAAGTTGACAATTTGAAGGTTTGGGAAGTTCATAAGTTTGACAGGGAGTTGGCTTTGATGATATCGGGTTTGAATTGTGGTTCCAGAAATTAGAATAGTTTTGTTATGTCATTTGGGATTTGGGTGTAAAATTTGAGGTCAGTTCGAGTTCATTTGATATGGTTCAGCACGATGTTTGGAAGTTCAAAGTTCAAAAGTTCATTAAGTTTGATTTGAGGTGCGATTCGTGGTTTTTATGTTGATGTGTGTTGTTTGAGGCCTTTAGTAGGTCCTTTTTTATGTTTTGAGATTTGTTGGTATGTTCAGACGGGGTCCCGACAGGCTTGGGTGAGTTTCAGACGTGGTTCGGATCATTTCGGATGGTGTTTGTATCTGGTGTGTCTGCAGAGCATTCGATCGCGGTGCTAGGCTCGCGATCAGATAGAGGAATTTTGGAGTTGGATATTTTTCTTCTCTACGTTCGCGACTTTAAGATCGTGTTTTTGTAGGTTTTGGGGGTTAGAGCATCGTGTTTGCGCTTGAGAAATCGTGTTCGCGTATTGTTGAGCTGAGGCTGGGAGCTGGAGGTATTTCTCTTCCCATTCGCGAAGTAATTGACGCGTTCGCAAAGGTTTGGTTAGCTGTGCATCGTGTTCATGTTGCGTAATTTGAGGGCAGTGGAGTTTGTGCTTTACGATGCGAAAATGGTGACGCGACCGCAAAGAGTATACATGGGCAGTGCATATAAGTACTCAATTTCGGACCTTAAGCTCATTTTATCATATTTTGAGTTGGGGCGAACAAATTTGGGCGATTTTGGAGGTGATCTTCACCGCATGGATTGAGTAACTATTTTCTACTCGGCTTTGATTATATTTTGTGATTCCATATCTGTTTTGGCATTTGATTGATGATTTCAAAAGAGAAATTGGGGGTTTTAGCCTAAACTTCCTAAAGTGAAATTTGAGTTTTGAACATCGATTCGGAGTCAGAATTGAGTAAAATTAGTATGGTTGGACTCATAATTGAATGGGTTGTTGGATTTTGTGAGTTTTGTTGGATTCTAAGGTGCGTGCCCATGTTTGACTTTTTATGTTGGCTTTGAGTTTTGATTAAAGATTCGACCTTTATCATTTGGGATTATTTTCTTAGGAATTATTTGATGTATTTGAGTTGCTTTTGGCTATTTTTGAGCCGTTTTTAGGTTGATATGCGCGTGATGGTGTTTTTACGGTATTGTTTGGCTTGCTCGGCATTGGATTTGGCTGGTTCGAGGTAAGTAACATATCTAATGTTGGATTTGAGGGTATTTTCCTTGGGAACTATGGTATAAAAGATGTATTGGGGTGACGCACATGCTAGGTGCCAAGCGTGTGGGCGTGCACTAGGGTAATCATGATTCAAGTTGACTATTAGATTATGAACGAGCTTGTTTTATTGTTATATCTTGTTCTATCTGTGTAATTCTTACTTGTTAGAGTGACTAAGCAGTGGTTCATTTTAGAAATAATGTTTAGGCTATATGATTATTCAATTGAGACCTAATGAGGCTAATTGTAATTATATACTAAGTCATGATTCTTCATTTGCATATGATACTTAAGTCTCTGTTCATCATTGACTGTTACATCACATGTTATCATTGTTTTGGCTATTGTGAGCCTTTTAGACTTGAGAGGTTGATGGCTGAGGTTGGCATGAGAGCCGTGTGGTGAGTGTTATTGTGGATCGTTCTACACGCCACAACAGGCCTTATTGGCTTATATATTATCGTGGATCGGGCTACACTCCGTAGCAGGCCTTATTGGCTTATTTATTGTTGTGGATCGTGTTGCACGCTGCACCAGGCACCGACCCTCCGGTGTCTGACATACCAATAGTGAGCGCAAACACTATGATATTTATACACGTGCTTTCGTGAGGGGCTTATGAGCCAGAATCCTGTACAATGCTATTTATTTTGTGTGTTTGTGTGTTTGTATGTGTGTGATGAAGTGGACATTTGAAACATACAACTTGAGTATGTTGAGGGTACGAGTACTTGGGATATCACCGTGAAATCATTCATTTTACATGCGCACTTGACATGTAGGCATAGATAATCATATTTCCTCATGTTAGACGGTATTGTGACATTCATAATTTTACATGTACATTTGACATGTAGGCACAGGGTAGTATATTCCTCATGATAGACGATATATGGTAATTGATGATTGACATGTATGTTGACTTGTAGGCAAATAGATGTACTTCCCTCATGCTAATTGGTTAATGGAGATTTTTATCTGGTGTTGTGAAGTGAAAATACAGTTCTATTGACAAACTCATGTTTAGTTGATTTTTAGTTGTAATATTTGGACTTGAGTGTTATACCTGGAAAGCCTGTCTTCTTTTTTGTAACTGTGAACGAGCTAAGCATAAGATCTTTTGAGCTATTACTTTTACTGCCTCCTTTATATTATTATGAGTTAATTTTGGCTATTGGTGTTGGACACTGACCTTCTTCCGAGCTCGTCACTGCTTCCTCATACTACACTTCTGCATCTTTTGCAGATACAGAGTTGATGTTGCTTTGTACCGTGGGAGTAGGCATTAAAGATATACCTGCATTACGGTTATAGCTGCATCTTATTATTGGTAGCTTTAGATTTATACATCTGTTTATCTATATTTTGAATAGAAGATTTATTTATTTCATACCAGCTTTGTAAATTCTAAGTCTTAGAAACTCATGAATTTTACTACCAATGGAATTTGGTGTAGAAAGCTCAGTGATTTTATTTATTGATTCATGTTATCCTATATGAGTTGTGTTGTCTATCATTTGTCTTATCTACCGGGTTGGGTTATGTGCCAGCACGACTAGATGGATTTTGGGTCGTGACAGAATCCATCAATATAGCTAAATAACTACATGTATTGACGAATATATGATAAGAGAACAATTCTGCTAGTTTTAATCAAAAAAGGTGAAGTTTATTTTGTATCGCAGCACAAGCGTCCAACTTGAACCTTTTAAATTTCTCATATTTTATTCACCCTTCCCTACACCGAGCTCTATCATCTATAAAGATGTTTAGTATCGAACTCAAAACATCATTCCTACGACTTCAGAATCTGAATGTTGATTTTACTACTGAAATAGGTCATTCGATGATGCACTCTTCTACGCATCGAGCTCATTCCCGTTCAGCCATTTCTGAAACGAGAACAAGGACACAATTACAAAGATTTTTCATAATCATATTATATGATAATATATGTCGCAATTACTTGTAGAAGAGAAATCAAGTTTAAGGGTCATTTACATATTTAGAAATAAATATCCGATCCTTCGACGATCACTAATATATCAGTAAAGGAATAATTAATACTTGGCTTAAATCCTTTCACTTAAGGAACAATGAGTCACTATTGACCAATTAATCAAATAGTTAATTTTTTGTCCAAGACATCTATAATGAAATCCATATATAGTTTTAGAATTTCATAAGAAAAAACTAAATCGAAATTGTAAATAAACAATATGTTTATATTCCAAGAGTATATAATTCATCGAAACCAAAAATATAAAGAATCAGTATGTCGACATTCCAATGAAAACTCATAATAATCTCTTCACTTTGTTTTTTTTAATTATAAAATAAATTTTCCATTAGCCCACTTATGAAGTTAAAAAAATTTCTAATGATGTTTTCAACAATTTGGATGTGTGATGATTTGATAGGCCATTTTAAGTTTTAACCTTTATTTCCGTATTCTGAGACCTCTCTAAGCTCCGTTTAGTATTTTTCGATTTGTGTGCACAATCCATGTCTTATTCCAGAAAATTTTTGATGTGAAAAACCGAAAACAAATATGAATCTTAGCTTTCAAATTGATTTGAGTTGACTACGGTCAACATATTATACAAACGGACCCGAATCAATATTTTGACGATCCCACTGGATCCGTATCGTGATTTTGGACTTGGGTGTATGCCAGAAATTTAATTCAGAAGTCCCTAACTTGTTTTGACGTGATTTGTTGAAAACTAGTAATTTGAAGGTTTAAAGATTTCTGAAGTTTTACTGTAGGTTGACTTTATAGTTACCGGGTTTGGATTTCGGTTCTGGAATTTGGTATAGGTTCCTTTTACTATATAAGACTTGTCTGTAAATTTGGTGCGAAATGAAGTTGATTCGATAGGATCAGACGCTCGGTTGTGAATTTTGAAAGTTCTTAAGTTTCTTTGATAATTTTATGCATTTTGATGTCTGATTCGTAGGTCTATGTATTATTTTGGTGTTTTGATCATGCGAGCGAGTTCGTTTGATGTTATTACACTTGTTCGAATGCTTGGTTTGGATCCATAAGGCTTGGGTGAGTTTCGAAAACGATACCGATCTATTTTGGACTTAAGAAATCTGTTGGTTTTGCTATTATTGGTGTCTGAGATTTTGTACTTCGCTATCTCGAAGCTACTCTCGGGATAGAGAAATGGAAACTGGGACATAGGCGGAAGCAAATGCGATGTCTTGGTTGCAAACGCGAAGCATTGGAGAGTTTACCCTTCGCGAATGCGACCAGCCTCCCGCGAACGCGTAGGGTTATGGGGCCTATAAATGGAGCTTGGTTGTTACTCTTCGCGAAAGTGATCATTGGACCGCGAACGTGAAGGTAGATGGGATTAAGCCTTCGGGAACGGGAAGAGTAGTTTGTGAACGCGAAGGCTTTCGGCCACTGCTGCTTCGCAATCGCGTTAAGTCCTTCGCAAATGTGAAGAAAACCTGGCGCCATTTCTCACGATTTTCAAATTTTAGATTGGTCTAGAGGCGATTTGAAGAGCATTTTCACCTCAACTTCACGGGTTAGTAGATTATAACTTGTTTCCTTACATTTTCATAAACACCCATTAATTTTAACCTTTAATATATGCTCTTTCATGGTAGAAATTAGGCATTTAGGTAGAAATTGGAGATTTTGAGAAATTATGATTTAGACCTCAGATTGAGGTCGAATTTCGAAACTAATCACATAACCGGGCTTGGTGGTAAATGGGTAATTGGGTTTGGGTCCGAAGCTCAGGTTCTGACCAAGGGGGTCTGGGGTTGACATTTGTTGACTTTTTCCAAAAACATTAAAGAATGAATTTTTTTCACTCGTGAGTAGTTTCTAAAGTTTATTTTGAATTATTGGAACTATATTTGGTTAGATTTGATTCGGTTGGAGTCTAATTCTAGAGTAAAATCCGCGATTGAGCATTGATTTGGTTGCAGAGTGAGGTAAATGTCGTGATGAACTTTTACATGAGGGACAAGAACCTTTTGGTCTATTTGCTACCTATTTTATGCGTGGGGACAACGTATATGTGAGGTGACGAGTATCTGGCAGTGTCATATGGTTAAAGCATGCGGTGGAACTTGGTTCTTTGTATTTTATTGTTTTGTTGATTAAGATATCCATACTTAGGTTAGATTATTACTCCTTAATTATTCTTTTCGTAATTATTGCTTATTTAAAAGTTGTTGAATATTTTTGGGAGTTGAAGTTTGATATCATGGCACCATATTTGATGTTAAATTTATTCTTCGCATTATTTATTATTCAAATTCACATTATCATTATTACATGGCGAGGAAGATAGTAAAAGCACGATGGTGATGTCGTGCCATTTCATTTATATTATCATTGTTACATAGCAATATAGCGAGGACAAGAGTAACAACACGAAGGGTGATGCCGTGCCATTTTATTCATATTATTATTGCATGGCGAGGGTGAAAGTAAAAGCACAAAGCGTAATGTCATTCCATTATATTCATATGTTGCATGGTGAAGATGAGAGTAAAAGCATGAAGGGTGATGCCGTGCCATTTTCATATCATTGATTTGACTGATTTTTCGATTTTGGTGATTTACTTAGTTATTTCGATTTCATACTTATCGTATTTGTTACATATTACCCTTTTCGCATATCCATTTCTAGTTAGTGTGTTATCATTCACTATTATTATTGTTGCTTTATATACACTCGTACAGATTTATTTACATAGGTGTTTTTTCATAGACTCGTCACTACCTCGTCGGGGTTATGCTCGACACTTACGGAGTACATTGGGTCCGTTGTACTCATACTACACTTTTGCACTTCTTGTGCAAATACTGGTGTTGTTCCTAGCGGCGCTCAGTAGCTTTCTTCTAGGATTAAGTCGTAGTCGGAGACTTGAGGTATAGTTGCACAACGTTTGTGGCCTTGAAGTCCTCTTCCCATCTATATTTAATGTTTTATTAAGTTTCAAAATAGTTGTATATTGTTTCAACCTTCTTTAAAACACTCTGGATGCTCATATATTCGTGACTCCAGGTTTTGGGATATGTTTAGATTTCGTTGTTCGGTGTTATATTACTCAACTTCAGACTTATATCGTTGTCAGAATATCTGGGTTTCAAATGTTAAAATCTGTTAATTATCTGTTTCAGGTCAACTTTCCTAGCAAGTGGATGTTCGACGCCATCATGACTGTTGGTATTTCGGGTCGTGACAAGTTGGTATCAGAGCGCTAGGTTGCTTAGTTCTCATGAGTCATATGCAAGCTTAGTAGAGTCTGGAGGGTCGGTATGGAGATGTTTGTATTTATCTTCTAGAGGCTATGAGTTTTAGGAAGAATTTCACTTCTTTCTTTACCTATCGAGCAATTTTATTATATAATTCATGTTTGAATAAATCCATTCATATTCTCTCGCTGATAGTGAGAACACGTACAACATCTACGGTGGGACAGGAGCTAGAGCCCCCTATTGCAGCTACTACTAGCGGTAGAGGCCGAGGTCGATCCAGAGCCAGAGCCAGAGGTCGAGGCAGGGGCAGGGCTAAGCCTAGAGCTCGAGAAACAACACCCATAGTTGAGTCTGAAATTGATCATGCCGAGGAGATCCCAACTCAGACCGTACTAGTTCGACTAGCTCAAGTCCCGGAGGGATTTGTAGCCACTCTAATGCTTCAAGACTCTCTAGTCCGCTTGGTGGGCCTTATGAAGAGTATGGTCCAGACCGGTGCATTTCCGGTGGCACCAATTGTCTCTCAGGATGGGGGAGGAGCACAGACTCATGCTGCTCACACTTTGGAGAATATGGCTTCCCTACATCAGACTTAAGTAATCCATCTAGTTGGGGTAGTTCAGTCGTATGTTGCGGCACAAACTAGGGAGAGGTCGTCAATGTCTACTGACGGATTGATGAGATTGGACAAGGTCACAAAGCTTTTCCCTATTCACTTTGGTGGTGCACCTTCTGAGGACCCACAAGATAACATGAGTCATTTCCACGAGATGTTCCGCAACATGGGTATTGTTGAGACTAATGGGGTCAACTTTTCAGTATTCCAAATGATCGGTTCTTCCAAGAGATGGTGGAGAGATTTTGTGTTGACCAGACCAACTGGTTCCCCTTCACTTACCTTGGATCAATTTTCACAACTATTTCTAGAGAAGTTCATTCTTTTCACACTGAGACAGGAGTATTGCATGCAGTTTGAGCGCCTTCAACAAGGTAGTATAATTGTCACCCAATATGAGACCATATTTGTGGACCTAGCTCTCCATGTAGTTAATTTACTCCCTAATGAGAGGGATAGAGTGGGGAGATTCATTGATGGACTCACTTTAAACATCAGGCTTTAGATGGCAAAGGAGGCCGGAGATAATATTTCTTTCCAGATGGTCGTAGGGATTTCTAGGTGGATCGAGATGGTTCGTGGTCAAGAGAGGGGGTCGTTGTCTAATAAGAGGCCTCGTCATTTCGGTGATTTCAGTGGTGTCTCATCTTGAGGCAGTGTAGGCATCCCACGGTGCTTCGGGTAGTCGTGGTCCTTATGTATCTCATCCTGAGCAGCTAACATACAATGCACCATCAGCTCCGATTAGTGCACCTTTGATCCAAAGTTATCGAAGTGGCTATCCAGGTCGATAGGGTCAGTTGCAGGGTCAGTAGTCATAGCAACCGACTGATTGTAATACTTGTCGAGATTTAAGGCACCTTTCTAGATTTTACCCCTGGTCATAGGGTGGCATGCCACAATAGAGTTATCGTGCCATAGTTCCAGCATCAGTTGCTTCATCACTCGCTCAACCATCTAAAGGTGGGGGTCAGGCTTCCAGAGGGGAGGTCAAGTCGTTAGATGTAGAGTCCAGCCAGCTAGAGGCCGTACGAGAGGTGGAGGTCAGAGTGGTGGGGCCCAAACCTATTTTTATGCATTCCCAGCTAGACCTGAGGCCGAGTCATCTGACACCATTATCACAAGTTTTGTTCCAGTTTTCCATAGAGATTCTTCGGTTCTGTATGATCCGGGCTATACTTATTCCTACGTGTCATCCTATTTTGCTTCATATATGGTTGTGCCTCGTGATTCTTTGAGTTCTCCTGGTTAATATTGGGAGTCTTGATACTAGTGTAGACCTCGTGCTTCTTGATATGGTAGACTTTGATTTATTTTGGGAATGGATTGGTTGGAACCTTGTCATGCCAAAATCCTGCCACGCCAAGACGATGACCTTAGCCATGTCGGGGTTGCCTCGATTAGAGTGGAGAGGGACTCCTGACCATTCTACTAGCAGAGTTATTTCTTATATGAAGGACCCGTGTATGGTCGAGAAGGGATATCTAGCTTATTTGGCTTATATTAGCGATTATAGTGTAGAGGTTCCTTCCATAGATTCAGTACCAGTTGTGCGGGAGTTTCCATAGATATTTCATGCAGATCTGCCGAGGATGCCACCCGACAGAGATATTGACTTCTGTAATGACTTGGCTTGGGAAACTCAACCTATTGTTATTCCACCATACCGTATTGCCCCGCCTATGTTGAAGGAACTGAAGGAGCAGTTGCTGGATTTACTTGATAAGGGATTCATTAGACCTAGTGTGTCACCTTGGGATGCACCCATGTTGTTTGTGAATAAAGAGGTTGGTTCGATGAGGATATGTATAGAATATCAGAATTTGAAGAAAGTCATTATCAAGAACAAGTATATGTTGCCAAGGACTGATGACTTATTTGATCAGATTTAGGGTGCCTAAGTGTTTTCAAAGATTGATTTGTGATCTGGCTACAATCAGTTGAAGATTAGGGCATCAGATGTCCATATGACAACTTTTCGGACTCAGTATGGCCATTATGAGTTCCTAGTGATGTCATTTGGGTTTACAAATGCCCTAGCATCATTTATGGATTTGATGAACCGTGTATTTAAGCCATATTTGAATTCTTCTATGATCGTATTCCTTGATGATATCTTGATCTACTCCCGCAGTTGAGAGGAGCGTGAACTACATAAATAATTATGTGAAAATCGTGTTACCGGGCCCGTATTATGGTTCCGGAGCCTGGAACAGGTTTAATATATGTTATGTGACTTATCTGTGAAATTTGGTGTAAAACGGACTTGAAATGACGTGTTACGGAACAAAATTGAAAAAATTAAGCTTTATGAAATTTTGAGGAGATTTTATGAGTTTTAAGGCTTTATTCCTTTTTTTTGATGATATTTTTGTGATTTAAGTGCTTGAATAAGTCCGTAGGATATTTTGGGAGTCGTGTGTGTTTTTGGTTTTGAGACCCGAGGGCTTGGGTGAGTTTCGGGTAGCTAACGGGGTGAAATAGGCTTGGAATTTCTAGTTTTTTTCCTCCGCTGCTGATGTCTAGTGTTTTGGTCTATGCGATCACATAGAAGGGGCTGCGACCGCATATAGTTGAGAGTGGGGGAGGGGTCTATTGTCCTCTGCGATTGCATGGATGGGTTCGCGATCGCAGTGTAGGGAGTCCAGACGTTCTGCGATCGCATTTCTTCTTCGCGATAGCGTAGTGTTCCAGGGTGACTGGGTGGGGACTAGGTAGTTCTTCTCTGCGGTTGCATCATTGACTCCGCGATCGCAGAGGCCTGTGGGGTTGATCTTCTGCAATCGAGCCCTCTGTCTGCTGTCGCATAGTAGGAATCTCTAAAGCTCTGCGATCGCAGCCCTTCTTCCGCGATCGCGGCTGCGATCCGAGAGAACAAAATATCCCAATTAATTCCTTAAGTTAAAAACAGAATACTTACACGGGCTTTTTCATAATTCACCAACTTCTTCTTCCCCAAGACCCCATAGGCGATTCCAAAGCTAGTTCTCCTCCATAACCAATTGGGTAAGTGATTCTAACACTAATTTCTCCCATTTTACTTCCATAATCACTAGAAATCTAGGCCTAAAATCATAAAATCAAGTAGAAATTAGGGGTTTTGGATAGAGTTAGGTTTTTGGGAAATTTGGGTGATTCAACCTCAATTTGGGGTCGGATCTTGAAATAAATCATATATTTGAACTCGTGGGGTTATGGGTGATCGGGTTTTGGTCTGAACCTCGAGTTTGGATCAAGCGGGCCCAGGGTCGAATTTTGGTATTTTTGGGAGAATGCTAGAAATTGAATATCTAGACTATGGGATTGTGTTATTGAGTCTTTATTGATATTAATTAATTGATCTTGCCTAGATATCGTTGTTTCGGAGTCGGATTATAAAGGAAAAACGGTCTTAGAGGGTTGATTGCTATACTTTGGACCGAGGTAAGTGTCTTGCCTAACTTTAGTGAGGGATTAGGTATTGTATGTTATGTGTTATGTGTTTATCATGTTCAATGTATAGGTGAGGTGACGAGTACCTATACATTGTGAGTCAAGCATGCCCGTGAGTCTATTTTTGATAAAAATTCAGTTATTTCTTCATTGTTCATCATACTATGTAATTGCCTCTACTTAAGAAGTTGATTGTGGTTGATGTATTGGTTGTAGAGATTATGAAATGTTGGTTCAATTGAGGATCCAAGTATACAGTATATATATTGAGTTGTTTGGTTATAGCTGAGACCCTTGTCGGGCATTTATTGAGATATTGACTGACATTTTCCCCTTGCCGGGTGATTTGAACTATATTTTTCCCACTATGCTGCATTCCTTACCATACACATTGTCTTGCATTGGTGAGGAAGAGTGTAAAGCACGAAGGGTGATGTCGTGCCATGTTTTACATTGATTATATCATGTCATGCATATTGAGGAAGAGAGTAAAGCACGAAGGGTGATGCCGTGCCATTGTTTTACATTGATTACATCATGACATGCATAGTGAGGAAGAGAGTAAAGCACGAAGGGTGATGTCGTGCCATGTTTTACATTGATTACAACATACATTGCATTGGTGAGGAAGAGAGTAAAAACACGAAGGGTGATGCCGTGTCATTGTTATCATTCAGCCATTTCAATTAATACCTTATCCGTTTTCGGTAAATTGTTTCTTTTCTTACTTGATGTTAATCAACTGCTCTATCTTATTGTTTCTCTCTTTATATGCTCCCGTTCCCCGTATATGACTGTTATTCTTCCTTGCTTTGTTACCTATATTTTGTGTTGTAGAATAGGACATGTGAACGTTATTTGCTAAGTCTAGCCTCGTCACTACTTCGGCCGAGGTTAGGCTCGGCACTTATTCAGTACATGGGGTCGGTTTTACCGATACTACACTGCACTTCTCTGTGTTGTGCATTTCCGGACCCCGTGGACCGCTCTGAGGGAGTCACCTTCAGTCCACATCGAGCTTCAAGGTATACCACTGGCGTTCGTGGGCCCTGGAGTCTCTCCTGCTATTAGTATCCTATTGTCTTATTTCTCCTTCCGTTCTAAAGACAATATTGTATTTCCTTTCAGACTTGTATTTAGTATTCTTATAGACAGTCCGTGAGGTTGTGACACCCCGACGTTGTTATCTTTATCATTTCATTATGCGTTTTTCGAAGTATTATTACGTTTCTGTTGTAAAACTTTTGAAGTGGTTTCGGTTATTTCAGTAAAGGTTTGGAAGATGATTGTTTTATTACTGTCAAGTTGTTCTAAAAATGTCAAGGTGTTGTGTACGTTGGCTTGTTTAGCGGGTTCAACGTTAGACGCAGTCACGTCCTGAAAGGTGAGATTTCTGGTCGTGACAAAAACAACCTAAGGGAAGTCCCCAACATAGAATTAGGCAAGCCACTTACCTCGGCTACGCTACTCAATTCAAAACCACGCTCTTTCCACGAGTATTCGACTCCGAATGGCCCAACTCTATTCAATTACATTGCATAATGTAAATATCACTTTAAGGAATCAAAATAGCTAATAAGTTCTAAGCTAATACGTGAAATTAGGAAAATTGCCCAAAAAGTCCCCCGGGCCCACGTCTCAGAATCAGGTAAAAATTATAAATTCCGGACATCCATTCACTCATGAGTCTAACTATATAAGAATTACTCAAATCGGATATCAAAATCCCGATCAAAACTCAAGCATTTAGCCTAGGAACTTTATCCAATTTTTCCCAGATTTTCACCATAAATTCGAATTTAAAAGGTAGATTTAAGAGTATAATCGTGGAAATTAGTCTAAACCGAGTAGGAACCACTTACCTAAATTTCCCAGGTGAAAATCTTCCCAAAAATCACACTCTCCCGAGCTCTCAAGTTAAAAAATGTGAAAAATGGCTTAAACCCTCATTTTGGGTTTTTAAGATTCTGCCCAGTTCTTTCTTCAGTGCGATCGCGGACTTCTAGTCGCGATCGCGGAGTGTAACCAACACACCCAAAATTCCTTCTACGCGAACGCGGGAAATGGCTTGCGAACGCGTCCCTCAGCCTACTCAAGCCTACGCGATCGCAGTTGGTATCACGCGACCGCGTAGAGATACGCTCAAACACCTGAAGTTTAGGTCCTTCTACGCGAACGCAAAGACTCCCACGCGAACGCAGTGACTAAGATGCCCAAACACCGCGATTGCGAACACCCTTATGCGATCGCAGAGAGTAAAAATCGTGCCTGCCTCTACTTGTTCTACACGATCGCAGTGAAGAAACCCCTGCTGCATAAAAACCAGAAAAACCAGCAAACACCTAAGGCCCAAAGATGCCCGTTTGAGCATCCGAAACACACCTGAGGCCACCAAGACCTCAACCGAACTTACCAACCAGTCCTAATACCTCATTCAAACTTATTTGAGCCTTCAAAACAAATCCCATAACATAAAAATCGCCAATTATGCACTGATTCAAGCCTAAGAACTTACGAAATTTTCAAATTTCACAACCGATGCCGAAACACGTCAAAATCGGTCCGAATGACCTCAAATTTTTCACATATCTCATAAATGATACTACGAACCTACAGTCACTCTCGGAATACCGTTCCGAGCCCGGTATCAAAATTTCAGCTATCGGCCGAAATCGCCGAAATTCTAACTTATGCCAATTCAAGCAAAAATCTACCACACCCGTCGAAAACACCGAACACGCTCCTAACCCCAAAATCACCCAACGGAGCTAACAGAGTCGACGGAATTCTATTCCGGATACGTATTCACACAGTTCCAACTACAGCCCGATTTCTAAAGCTTAAATTCACATTTAACGACTATGTGTCCAAAATCTCTCCGAAACTCACAACTAAACGTTACGACAAGTCCGAGAAGAAGAAGTAAACATGGGAGAAGAAGTTATTAGGGGATCGGGGCACTAACTCTCAAAAAGATCGACCGGTTCATTACATTATCACCCTCTTAAGAAAATCGTTCATCCTCGAACGAATATAGAGATATACCTGAAGTTGTGAAAAGATGAGGGTACTGACTGCGCATATCCTACTCGGTCTCCAAAGTCGCCTCCTTGATCGGATGACCCCTCCACTGAACCTTGACTGATGCAATATTCTTCGACCTGAGCTTTCTGACCTGCCTGTCCAATATAGATACAGGCTCCTCAACATATGATATATCCTTGTCCAAGTGGACTAAACTGAAATCCAAAACATGGGTCGGGTAACCGTGATACCTCCGGAGCATAGAGACGTGGAATAGTGGATGAACTCATGCTAGGTTGGGAGGCAAGGCCAACTCATAAGCAACCTCCCCAACCCGCTGCAATACCTCAAAAGGGCCAATAAATCTAAGACTTAGCTTACCCTTCTTCCCGAACCTCATGACGCCCTTCATAGGCGATACCCGAAGCAAAACCCGATCACCAGCCATAAATGCCAAATCACGAACCTTCTGGTCCGCATAACCCTTCTGCCTGGACTGAGCTGTGTGAAGCCTCTCCTGAATCACCTTCATATTGTCCAGGGCATCCTGGACCAAATCTGTACCCAACAATTGGGCCTCGCTCGGCTCAAACCATCCCACTGGAGACCTGCACCGTCTACCATACAGATCCTCATACGGTGCCATCTGAATACTAGATTGGTAACTATTATTATAAGCAAACTCAGCAAGTGGAAAGTATCGGTCCCATGACCCTCCAAAATCCATCACACAGGCACGAAGCATATCCTCAAGAATCTAAATCGTACGCTCGGACTGCCCATCCGTATGTGGTTTGAAAGGATGTACTCAACTCCACCCTGGTGCCTAACTCCTACTGAACGGCTCTCCAGAACCATGAAGTGAACTATGTACCTTTTTCTGAAATGATAGATACTGGAACACCGTATAGTCGGACAATCTCTCTGATATAAATCTCAGCCAATATCTCTGAGGAATATGTAGTCAACAATGGAATGAAATGGGATGACTTGGTCAGCCGATCCACAATCACCGAAATAGCATCAAACTTTCTCAAAGTCTGAGGAAGTCCAACCATAAAGTCCATGGTGAACCGCTCCCATTTCCACTATGGAAGCTCAATCTGCTGAAGTAACACTCCCGGTCTCTTATGCTTATATTTGACTTGATGACAGTTGAGACACTTGGCTACAAACTCCAATATATCATTTTTCATCCTTCGCCACCAATAGTGCTGTCTCATATCCTGGTACATCTTCGCGGTACCCGGGTGGATGGAATACCGCGAGCTATGGGCCTCCTCAAGTAGCAACTCCCAAAGCCCATCTACATTGGGCACACAGATACGGCCCTGCATCCTCATCACGCCATCATCACCAATAGTCACATCCCTGGAGTCACCCCGCCGAACTCTATGTTGAAGAACCAGAAGATTGGGATCATCATACTGGCACTCTCTGATACGGTCATAAAGAGAAAATCGAGCAACCACACAATCTAATACCCGGCAAGGCTCAGAAAGATTCAATCTCATGAACTGACTAGCTAAGGACTGAACAACCAATTCTAAGGGCCTCTCAACTGCCGGAAGATATGCCAAACTCCCCAAACTCTCCGCCCGGCGACTCAAGGCGTCGGCCACCACATTGGCCTTCCCCGGGTGGTATAATATAGTGATGTCATAATCCTTGAGTAACTCCAACCATCTCCGCTGGCGCAAATTGAGGTTCTTCTGCTTGAATATGTGCTACAAACTCCGGTGATCATTGAAAATCTCACAGGGAACACCGTATAAATAATGACGCCATATCTTCAGGGCGTGTACAATCGCTACCAACTCGAGATCATGAACTGGATAGTTCTTCTCATGCACCTTCAACTGTCTGGACGCGTAGGCAATCACCCTACCGTCCTGCATCAACACTGCCCCAAGGCCAATCCTAGAAGCATCACTATAGACTGTATAGGACCGTGAACCCGTAGGCAATACATCACTGGAGTTGTAGTTAAGGCTGTCTTGAGCTTCTGAAAGGTCTCCTCGCACTCCTCACACCACCGGAACGGAGCACCCTTTGGGTCAACCTGGTCATAGGTGCTGCAATGGATGAAAATACCTCAACAAAACGGCGATAGTACCCCGCCAAACCAAGGAAACTGCGGATCTCTGTAGCTGAAAATGATCTAGGCCAACTCTGCACCGCCTCCACCTTCTTCGGATCTACCTTGATCCCATCACAAGATACCACACGGCCTAAGAACGCCACAGAATCAAGCCAAAATTCACACTTAGAGAACTTTGCATACATTTTCTTCTCCCTCAAAGTCTGAGGCACAGTCCTCAAATCTTGCTCATGGTACTCCTGAGACCGAGAATATACCAAGATGTCATCAATGAACACAATGACAAAGGAATAGAGATAAGGCTGAAACACGTTGTGCGTTAGGTGCATAAAGGCTGCTGGGGCATTGGTCAGCCCAAATGACATAACAAGGAACTCATAGTGGCCATATCTGGTCCTGGAGGCAGTCTTCGGAATATTCGGTTCCTGAATCTTCAACTGATGATAGCCAAAACACAAGTCGATCTTGGAAAATACCCTGGCACCCTGTAACTGGTCAAACAAGTCATCTATGCGAGGAAAGGGTACTTGTTCTTCACTGTAACCTTATGCAGCTGCTGGTAATCAATACACATACACATGGAGCCATCCTTTTTCTTCTCAAATAGTACCGGAGCACCCCATGGTGATACACAAGGTCTGATGAAACCATTATCAAGCTACTCCTACAACTGCTCCTTCAACTCATGAGGAGCCATGCGATAGGGAGGAATGGAAATGGGATGAGTGTCCGGCAATAAATCAATGCCGAAATCAATATCTCTATCGGGCGGCATACCCGAAAGATCAGCTAGAAAAACATCATGATAGTCCCGTACAACTGAAACTGACTCAACTGTAGGGGTATCAACACTAACATCTCTCACATAAGCTATGTACGCATCACGTCCCTTCTCAACCATCAGTTGAGCCTTAAGAAAGGAAATGACTCGGCGGGGAATATACTCTAAGGAACCTCTCCACTCTAACCTCGGCAAACCTGGCATAACCAACGTCACGGTCTTGGCGTGACAATAATAGCATAGTGAGGTGACAACTAGTCCGTGCCTAAAATAACATTGAAATCTACCATACTGAGCAATAATAAATCAGCCCTGGTCTCAAAACCACTGATAACAATCAAACACGACCGATATACGCGGTCCACAATAAGAGAATCTCCCACCGGAGTAGAAACATAAACAGTGGAACTTAAAGAATCTCGCGATACCCCCAGATGTGAAGAAAAATAAGAAGACACATATGAATACGTAGAGCCTGGGTCAAACAATATTGATGCATCTCTATGACAAAAAGGGACAATACATGTGATGACTGAATCTGAAGCTACGACCATATAACGGGATGGAAGGGCATAGTACCTGGCCTGGTCTCCCCCTCTATGGCGACCTCGACCTCCCCGACCTCCACCTCGAGCTATCTGAGAGGGCGGGGTAGCAGCTGGAGCTGGAAGAATAGTTGGAGAACCCAGTGGAGCACGTGGGGCCTAATGAGACATAGATGATGCACCCCTCCTAGCTCTGGGCAATCTCTAATCACGTGGCGAGGGTCACCAAACCCAAAACAACCCCTCGGAGGACGTGGTGGTTGGTGTTGACTCTGAATTGGCCTTCTGGACTGGCTGGTGATAGCACCTCGAGCAGGAGGCATATATGATACTGGTGGTGCATAATAAGGCTTCTAGGGTCTAGGAGGAGCTGGAATACCACTGGATGTTGGAAGAGCTGAATGAACAGGGCGACTCACGAAGCCCCTACCGTAGCATGCTGCTGGTGCACGAACTCCCGAAAAATGACCAGTCTCTCGAGACCTCTTGACCTCTCTATCCTCTTTGTCCCGGGCTAACATACTCTCAATCCTCTGGGCAATACTCACGGCCTACTGGTAAGTGACATCTGTTTCCAACTCCCTTGCCATACTGGTCCGAATACTGGGGTGAAGTCCCTCAATGAAGCGTCAAACCCTCTCTCTGATAGTGGCAACCAAGGATGGTGCATGACGGGCCAACTCAATGGAACGGACTTCATACTCTGACACAGTCATGGTACGCTGGCTTAACTGCTCAAACTCCGCATGTCAAGCATCCCTGAGGCTCTGAGGGACAAACTCAAGCAAATACATCTCAGAGAACTGACCCCAAGTAAGTGAAGTTGCCTCTTCCGGACTACTCAACTCGTAGGCACACCACCACTAATAGGTCTCTCCCCTCATCATGAAAGCGGTGAAAGAAACCCCACTCGACTCCACAATACCCATTGTGCGGAGAATGCGATGACACTCCTCAAGAAAACCCAGAGCACCATCTGAAGCTAGTCCGCTGAAAACAGGTGGGTGGTACTTCTTGTACCTCTCAAGTCTGAGATGTTCTGCCACAGAAACAGCTACCCTAGTATCATGCTGAGCTGGAGCCGCTAGGGGCATAGGAATATACTCTGGAACCTTCCCAATATGGACTCTCTACTCAGGAGTACGAGCTGCGGGAGTCTGTGTACCTCCCTCGACCTAAGATGTGGCTAGAGCTATCGGGAGTAGTCCCGCCGAGACAGAGTGCTAAAGGCGCTCATGAACTGAGCAAAAGTCTCCTGGAGGGCTTGAGTAATAGTAGGGATCTCCTGTGGCCCTCAAACTATAGTTGTTGGGGGCACCTCCATCTATGCTCGGGCTGCGCCGCGTGCTCGTCCTCTACCCCTGCCCCTGCCTCTGGTGGCTCTTGGTGGAGGCCCGGGTGCCGGAACGTCAGCACGTCTAGTACGGGTCCACACCATCTGCGAGCAAGAATAGAATAGAGTTTTAGAATTTGGATGATAGTAACTAGCATGACAAAGGATTCCAAAGAATGTGATTGTTCTTAACTGTTACATAGCATCCCGAAGATAGATACGGACGTCTCCGCACCGATCTGCGAGACTCTAATAAACCGGCTTGTGACTTGTGACTCATATGAACCTAGACGCTCTGATACCAACTTGTCACGACCCGATTTACCCTCCGAAAGGTATCATGACAGCACATAGTCTCTACAACTAGGTAAGCCTAAATTTGCGGAAATAATGAAATCAAATAAAATAAAGGCAGAAAAGAACGTAGATAGACATAACATAGCCGCTCGACATGTAAAAATTTTAACTCCCAAAACCCGAAATATCACATCAGTCACAAGCTCTATCTCAAAATGTTCTATACAATGTAAGGAAATACATGAGAAATCTATCTAAGTCTGGAGTGGAAGGTGACTCGATGAACTCTGCGGACGCGGCAGAATTACCTTTCGGTCTCGTCAAAGCTGCTGCTCGGACCACTAGCCATGAAACGAAGTACTGGTACCTGGATCTGCACATGGAAAACATGCGCAGGAAAGGGAATGAGTACACCACAAATTGGTACCCAGTAAGTGCCAAGTCTAACCCAGTCAAGTAGTGATGAGGTCAGGTAAAGGCTCTACTGGATTTTTATAGTAAAACAGTTTAAAATTTGAACAGAGAGATATAATAAGCTAAGGCAAAATAGTAGAAACAATGAGGTGAATGAAAATAGCAACAGGGAGCCCTCGGCTCAGCACAACGTATCTCACAGTAGCAAATATGCAATGCAGTACAGGGGAAAAGCTCCCGGAATCTCGTTCGTAGTCCCAATTTAAATATGCAATGCAGTATAAGGGGAAAGCTCTCGGAATCTCGTCCGTAGTCCCAATTTAAATATGCAATGCAGTACAGGGAGAGAGCTCCCGGAATCTCGTCCGTAGTACCAATTTAAATATGCAATGTGAATGAATACCGGATACAGTTTAAACAGTTCAGGAAAAATCGCAGGCAAGAATACGGATAAAACAACCAAAACATGGTACACATAGTAAAAACTAGGGGATATTTAAGTAAAACAGGTAGACATGCTCCTTCCTAATCTAAACTACACAGTTAGTACATGAAACAGTGAAATAGGCATAAAAAAATGATTTATGTCATGGAAGAAAAAATGGAGTTTAGCAACAATAGCCCGTGTACGCAGTCATCACCTCACGTACACGGTGCCCATCTAACAAAACAATATCAAAACAACCTAAGGGGAAGTCCCCACACGGAGTTAGGCAAGCCACTTACTTCGACTGCGCTACTCAACTCAAAACCACGCTCTTGCCACGAGTATCTGGCTCCGAATGGCCCAAATCTATTCAATTCGATTGCATATTGTAAATATCACTTTAAGGAATCAAATAGCTAATATGTTCGAAGCTAATACGCGAAATTAGCAAAATTGCCCAAAAAGTCCCCCGGGCCCACGTCTCAGAATCAGGTAAAAATTATAAATTCCGAATACCCATTCACTCATGAGTCTAACTATATAATAATTACTCAAATCGGATATCAAAATCCCGATCAAAACTCAAGAATTTAGCCTAGGAACTTTATCAAATTTTTCCCAAATTTTTCACCATAAATCGAATTTAAAGGGTAGATTTAAGAGTATAATCGTGGAAATTAGTCTAAACCGAGTAGGAATCACTTACCTAAATAGCCCAGGTGAAACTCTTTCCAAAAAGCGAACTCTCCCGAGCTCTCAAGTTCAAAAATGTGAAAAATGGCTTAAATCCTCGTTTTGGGTTTTTGAGATTATGCCCAATTCTTTCTTTAGTGCGATCGCAGACTTCCAGTCGCGATCGCGGAGTGTAACCAACACACGCCCAAAATTCCTTCTACGCGAACGCAGGAAATGGCTCGCGAACGCATCCCTCAGCCTACTTAAGCCTACGTGATAGCGGTTGGCTTCACGCGACCGCGTAGAGATACGCTTAAACACCTGAAGTCTAGGTCCTTCTACGCAAACGCAAAGACTCTCACGCGAACGCAGTGACTAAGCTGCCCAACCACTGCGATCGCGAACACCCTTATACAATCGCAGAGAGTAAAATTTTGGCTGCCTCTACTTGTTCTACGCGATCGCAAATGATCTCACGTGATCGTAGTGAAGAAACACATGCTGCATAAAATTCAGAAAAACCAGCAAACACCTAAGGCCCAAAGATGCCCGTTTGAGCATCCGAAACACACCCGAGGCCCCCCGGACCTCAACTGAATTTACCAACCAGTCCTAATACCTCATTTAAACTTAGTCGTGCCTTCAAAGCACATCCCATAATATCAAAATCACCAATTATGCACGGATTCAAGCCTAAGAACTTATGAAACTTCCAAAGTTCACAAAATACCGAAACACGTCAAAACTTGTCCGAATGACCTCAAATTTTACACACATGTCATAAATGATACTACGAACCTTAAACCACTTAGGAATTCCGTTCCGAGCCCGATATCGAAATTTCACCTATCGGCCGAAATCGCCGAAATTCTAACTTTCACCAATTCAAGCTTAAATCTACTACAGCCCTAGAAAACACATTTCGAAAATGCTCCGAACCCCGAAATCAACCAACAGAGCTAACGGAGTCGAGGGAATTCCATTCCGGATCCGTCTTCACACAATTCCAACTATGGCCCGATTTCTAAAGCTTAAATTCACATTTAAGGACTATTTGTCCAAAATCTCTCCGAAATTCACAACTAAACATTCCGACAAGTCCCAAAAGCAGAAATAGACATGGGAGAAGCAGCTATTAGGGGATCGGGGCGCTAACTCTCAAAACGACCGACCGGGTCGTTACATTTTGCCTAATATTCCCTCCAGTCCAAAATAAGTGATTTTTGGTTGTTTTCACACATATTAAGAAATTCACCTTTTAACATTAATTAGCAATAAAATTGACCATATTAACCTTTACTATCTCTTCACATAAACACTCCTAACACATACTCAAACATTATTTACTCCAAGGGGAATGTAAGAAAAAAGTAATTAATTCGTTCTTAAAATCTGAAAAAATCACTTAGTTTGGATCACGAAAAAGGCCAAAAAATCACTTATTGTGGACCGGAGGGAGTACCATTGATATCAAATTTTCAATTTGATGTTTTTGTTGGACATCGACCGGAGGTTAAAATGAGTACTATAGCACGAAATCCTCTTTTATGTTAATTGGAGAAACTTAATAAGTTATAATTTATAGTTTAATTTTATATAATTTATTAAAAAGAATTAATTGTAAAGTGTGATCTCCAATATCATTCTCTATCCATGACTAACTGGATATAATAATGATTATTTATTTATCAAAAAATTAACTAAACACCAACAAACACTAACATTAATAAAATTTCAATATCGGACCCGTATACGGACCTTTCCTCATCTAGTATTATTAATAAAAGTAGTGTAATGACCCGATCCGTCGTTACGCAGTATACGCATCTATTCCCTTATTTCTGTCTTGTAGTAGCTCGGTTAGACTTTTCATGAAGTGTTGGGGTTGGTTGGTTCGGGTTCGGAGTGAAAATAGAGTGGATTGAGACACTTAGTCTCTAACAAGAGCTTTAGAGTTGGTAAAGACAACCCGGAGTTGA
>ML295366.1:1571-16123 GCA_005239495.1 Nicotiana undulata
ATTATGAATGTGCGTTGCACGTTAATAATTACACGTAGATATTTAGTCAATAATCAACATCTCGCCTTGAATATTTGTATTTTTATAATAATAATAATAATAATAATAATAATAATAATAATAATAATAATAATAATAATAATAATAATAATAATAATAATAATAATAATAATAATAATAATAATAATAATAATAATAATAATAATAATAATAATAATAATAATAATAATAATAATAATAATAATAATAATAATAATAATAATAATAATAATAATAATAATAATAATAATAATAATAATAATAATAATAATAATAATAATAATAATAATAATAATAATAATAATAATAATAATAATAATAATAATAATAATAATAATAATAATAATAATAATAATAATAATAATAATAATAATAATAATAATAATAATAATAATAATAATAATAATAATAATAATAATAATAATAATAATAATAATAATAATAATAATAATAATAATAATAATAATAATAATAATAATAATAATAATAATAATAATAATAATAATAATAATAATAATAATAATAATAATAATAATAATAATAATAATAATAATAATAATAATAATAATAATAATAATAATAATAATAATAATAATAATAATAATAATAATAATAATAATAATAATAATAATAATAATAATAATAATAATAATAATAATAATAATAATAATAATAATAATAATAATAATAATAATAATAATAATAATAATAATAATAATAATAATATTAATAATACAATTGCATGTAGATATGTGTGGAATAGTATGAAATGCATAACCAATTTCGTAGCATAAAGAAAAAAATATACATATAAACCAAACCAATTCGTTAATAAAGTTTTGACACAATTAAAGTTATGTGATTAAATTTGTAAAGACATTTGCAAAATGCAACAATATTAATATATTTGATGCAACGATATACTTTAGTTCAGGTATTCAGAAACAATACCTATTTGAGTTGGACAAATATTATCCACATCTGAAATATCAAGAATTCAGGAATGTCTTCAACGATTTGGCTCTTTATTTTTCATCCTTTCTTGGTATTATTTTTATCTCTAGCGTGAAAATTGATACTTTAAGGTGAATCAAACTAAGTTTATATGTAGACTGTGATATTACTCTTTTCATACGGATCTAAAATATAATTTAGAATTTTGAAAGTGATTCAAAAGCACATAAACTAAGTCCGCGATCGCTTACAGTTTGTTTTGCGAGAAATTGATTTGAAAAATGATAATGGTTAGATAACAGAATATAATTACATATAAAAATCTAATTAACTTGAGTTTATGTCTCGAACGAAAATAAATTTGGACTTCATATTACGAATCCTTGTTATTGTAGAAAGTAACTATGACATTTTTAAATTACCAAAAAACCAATAGAACTATAGTAAAGAAAAAAGACTAAAGGGTATAAAAGTCGATCATTATTTCAGAGATATTTTAGTAGTTCAATATTTAGCGTGAAACATTTATATCTGTTACAAAACAATAAAAGAAGCTGCACAATATTGCAGAAAAAGGGAGAGAGAATTCTTATTAAATTTTGGGATCAATCATAATGGAATAAAATCCCTCTATTTATAAGCGAAAAGTGACTTAGCCACCAAGTAACAAACCCTAGAATCTTTCTAGAATATAACCATTCACCATAAATAAAATACTATTTATAACACTCTCCTTGAATGTCTATTAAATAGATAATGTGCCTCGTTAAAACCTTAACTAAAATAAAACTTAATGGGACAAAATTCTAGAAAAGGAAAAAAAGTGCACATATCTAACAATACACCTTTTGGTTGCCTCGTTAAAAACCTTGCAAAGAAAACCCAGTGAAACAAAACCTTGTAAGAAAAAAAGAGTACAACGCGTATTAACTCCCCTGATGAGAGTATCAATTCACATCTTTGAGCCTTTGTCTATCTGATAACAATTTTGATTAAATCATACATAAATAAAAACATTACATCAGAAGTACAAAATCCTCCATAAACTTGAATGGAAGTAAAGGAAAACAAAGTCACACAAATAATTAAAATAGTAGAGATAAATGTGTGTTTCTTACTTCATGTAATATTTCTATCGCCTGTGATTAATGTTTCCTTGTCTGCCATCATAATAGATAGAACATTTACAAAATCTTACCAACAAAAAGATTTGTGACTTTGAGAGAATGACAGAGAGAGCCGATATCTCATATTTTTCTCTTCAACAAGACCTACAATTAGTCTATAAAAATTAAATAATTAATTTTAATAGAAGTAGTCTTCTTTTATGATTCTTAAACTTTATCTCAACCCCAAATCGCACTATCCTTTTAAAACTTTATTTCTAAGTCCGATTAAATCCTGAAAAATTAGTTTTTTATGATTACATCGGCAATAATCCGGCAAAAGGGGATTATTCAGAGCGGGCTCAATGGATAACGGGGATGGAATAGCGGTTGGATGGTTAGGACACCCTATCTTTAGAGATAAAGAAGGGCGTGAACTTTTTGTACGTCGTATGCCTACTTTTTTTGAAACATTTCCGGTCGTTTTGGTAGATGGCGATGGAATTGTTAGAGGATTTGATTATGATTAGAATTCGGCGCAAATTAACATTTGTTTTAAGTTACAAATTTATCCAACATAGAATTATGTTTTGAAGGACATAAAAGTCGACCAATATTTCAAGGTTATTTTAGACGTTCAACATTTAACATAAAATATTTGTGCTTTTATAATAATATAGATATAGATATAGATATAGGTATAGATAGAAATAATAGGTAGGAAAAAATTTGGGGACTACAATACTAAGATAGCCAATAAATTATTAACAGTCGCATAAGAACATGTCTCCTAAATTCACTATTAATTGGAGAAACTTTCTTTTAACTTTTTATACGATTCTGTATTACAAGAACAGACGAATAAATAGAGTCGAACAAAATAAAATAAGAAGCAATATGTTTTCCTTAAAAAACACTGCATTAAGCTCGTAACATCGAAACGGTAAGCTTTCTGCTCTATATGCTTGTGATATTATGTTTTCGCTCAAAATCGGATAACAACTTAATTTGTAAGTGATTTTAAGGATGCGTAATTAACTTGACACAAAATGATGTAGGCATATATATTATATAGGAATTAAACTCGTAAAATAATTGGAACTATATTTTAAATTCAAGATATATTAGATTAAATAAATTTATTAGGCTAATATAATCGGATTAATTATAAGTCCAATATATATAGATTAAATAAATAAGTCTTAATTCATTGGGCTAGTCTATTTAGTTGGGCTACAAATGATGAGCCCACTTCATTACGCCCAATATGCCATCTTCCTAGAGGTCCAGTTTGGTGCCACGTGTCAAATGACGTGGCACGCCAAGTCAAACGGAAGGGGCAATAGGATCGTGTCATGTGTCAAAATGACAAGGCATGCCAAGTCAAATTAAAAGGCCAATGAAATCGCGCCACATATGACATTGTCACTCTTCAATCTGATTGGTCGGAAAGAGTTTGTTCTTATCAGAACTCCTCCCTTCCCCAACTATAAATAGGGGTTTTCATAACCTAGTGAGGACACCAAAAATCATAACAAGAAGCAAGAAAGAGCTCGTGGAACAAACGCTGCAAATTCCTCCACAAGTTTCAAGTTCACGCTCAAGAACAAAGAACAAATCAAGTTCAAGCTCAAGAACCATGAACAAATCAAGTTCAAGCTCAAGAACGAAAAACAAATCAAGTTCAAGTTCAAGTTCAAGCAATCATGCTCAAGCTCAAGAACAAGATGATCGTTCGTGGAAACAACTGCATATTCAAGATCAAGCTCGAAGGCCCTTGAATTTATTTACTATTGAAAAGAAGAACCAGAGGATTCATAGAGATTGTACACTCATAATATTTGAAATTAAATACTACGATTGTTGCAATATTTTTTGTCTTGGTTTTATTTTCTCGACGCAAATTTATTGTCTACAAATTTTGGCACGCCCAGTGGGACAATCTCTACCTCTCATCTCAACTTTTCAATCACCAAAGTTCAAGAACATTGAAATGGCTTCAAAGAAAATTAACTCCAGTTCAACTTCCACCAAGACTGCTAATTCCAGGTTCTATGCTGATGTGGAAAGCATTCTCGATGTTACCTTTGGAAGCTTTGGGCCAGTTACGAGGAGCAAAGCAGGCTCTTTAGGACAAAAAGCACCCCAAGTGTCGTCCGCATCAACCCCTATTTTCAGATCTTCATCCTTAAAAGGAGCAAGATCTTCCACAAACACATCCAAAGAAGGAAGCAATGTTGCTGAAAAGATCAAGAAAACCCTTACTCTGCTTGACCTCTCCTGATCCAAGTGATGGATTCTCCCCACTTACACCACATAGCATGAGCTAATCAAGGATAAATCTGTTTGAAAATCCACGCTACTCTCCATCGTCCACGACAATCATGCATGCAATGGTGACAAATACTTCATCTGTGGAGGAGCAGCTGGAAAACTTGATGGAAGCAATCGCTGGCCTGACCAAGTGCATGCAAAATCAAGACGCTAGAATCGACAAGCTAACATATAGGGTGGGAATCTTGATGGAAGAAGAATCCACCCACGCACCTGGCAAGCTCCCAGAAGTTCCAGAGAGTGATTCTCCCCCCAAGATAAGTAGCATCCGCTAAGGCTATCCCTGTCTTATCTTAAGGGATGATTCCAATTGATCAACTGAAGGAGTTCATTAAAGGAACCATTAAGAACAAGTATGGAGTTGCTGCCAAGTCCTCCCTTATATACGCAAAGTCGTACACCGCAAGGATCGATATGTTGAAGATGCCTGCTGGCTATCAACCTCCAAAGTTTCAACAATTTGATGGTAAAGGTAATCCAAAGCAACATGTGGAGCACTTCGTTGAGACATGCAACAACGCTGGACTTATGAAAATTAACTCGTCAAACAGTTTGTCCGCTCGCTAAAAGGAAATGCTTTTGATTGGTATACAGACCTCGAGGCGGGATCTATTGATAGCTAGGATCAACTAGAGCAAGAGTTCCTCAATCGTTTTTATAGCTCAAGGCGCACTGTGAGCATGGTGGAAATCACAAATACTCATCAACGGAAGGGTGAACCAGTCATCCACTTTATCAATCATTGGAGGAATGCAAGCCTCAACTCTAAAGACAGGCTTAGTGAAGCTTCTGACATAAAGATTGTGCATCCAAGGCATGCATTGGGGATTGTGCTACATTTTACAAGGTATAAAGCCTAGTACATTTTAAGAAATTGCAACTCGTGCCCATGACATGGAATTGAGCATGGCCTCTGCTGGAAATGAAAGGTTGTGCATCTATGAACCTCACAAAGGGAACGACAAGCAAGAAGTCAGGAAGTGGGGCAAGTTTGTACCCAAGTGTGAAAGCAAAGAATCTATGAATGTCAACAAATCACCTGTGAAGTTCACGACAAAGGTGAAAAAGAAGCAGAGTATGAAATCCACTTTTCAAGATAAGCCAAGTGGAAAGTCGGCTCTAAAAGAAATGCATGAGAAAAGTACCCATTTCTAGATTCTGATGTGCCAGCCATTTTCGAAGAGCTCCTCGAGTTAAATCTCATTGAGCTTCCGGAGATGAAGAGGCCAAATGAAGCTGGGAAAACAAATGACCCAAATTACTGCAAATACCATCGACTTGTGAGCCACCCTCTGGAGAAGTGCTTTGTCTTCAAGGACAAAGTTATGGACTTGGCTCGTGAAAAGAAGATCGTGCTTGAAGATGAGAAAGAAAGCGCAAACCAAGTCTCTATCACCTTTGGATCATTCAGTCTAGATGAATTAGGTAGTTTCAAAGAAAGTAAAGATGAAGAATTACTAGAGAACAACAAGGTTGAAGTTGATCAGCCTGATGATGATGAAGGTTGGACGTTGGTGACTCGTCGAAGGTGTCACAAAAGGAGCCCACGAAAAGAATCAATAGAACAACCAAAAAGGAAAATAATGGTAAAAAGACCAAGGATATGGAATCCAGTTAAGCATTTGAAGAAATCAAAAGTGGAGGTTCACCATCCTCAAAAGCCATGAGATCCATTGACCTTGGAGGATTTCGTTCCATGTTGGTTCTGCATGAAGATTTTCTGTGATGGCACTGAGGCCTCTTGTTGCGATGCTGACAAAGGGGAAGAAAAGAGTGATGACCTACTATTGACACCATCTTAAGAAAATCTCATCGAGTCTATTCCTCAAGAAGTTAACGCGTGCGAGGAAAAAGTCACGTTCACATATGACAGTCTTCTGCTAGGTGACACTTATAACACCCCGTACATTCGGATTAGGTGTGAACATGATAAATGGGTATTAATTTGATATTTTAGACATATGAAGTCCTATCGGGGAGAGTATGGGTGAAAATAGTTGTTTCAAAATCAAGATGGAAAGTGAGGTGCATAAGATTCGATAAAATCAACTAAGTTTACAGAATGTCTATCTTCCAGCAGTGTTTAGTGAAATTGTGTAACAAATTTGGGGAAACTCAAAACATAAAAGTTGTAGGCCTTTGGATTTTCTTTCCAACGATATATTGTGGAGACCAAACGAATCTCTGTGAAAAATGTTATATGCATTTTACAGAACAGTGCACAACCACCGCGCCCCGAACCGCGACCGCAGTTATTCGGCAGTGTTCCTGCCATTTACCAAGTTCAGAACCGCGGTCAGGCCTACAGATGCGCGGGGGCGGACTTGGGGAGTCATTTGTAAGCCCTATTTCGTCCCCCACAACCCCAAAACATAAAAACTTGCTCTAGAAAGGGAAGCTCTCAAAAACATAACTCCTTAAAGGTCCCTCCACCATCCAAGGTAAGTTCTCATGGTGATTCTAAGTTAATTTTAATTTTCCAACATTTTATTAACATGGGTAAACCCTCCAAATAATTAGATATTCAATTGGGGCATCGTTGTTGAGAGAAGAAACCCTAGAACTCGAATTCAAGAGGATTGAACTTCAAAAAGGTAATGTCTTCACCCTCTAATTGATTCTAACATTGGATAATGATTATAGACTCTAGTTCATGATTTATGTGTTGATGGTTTTGATAGAAAAGCACGAACGACTATGGGTTTGGGTTTTTGATTGTTAATTATTGGTTAAGGGTGTTGTTTACCTTATGGGTGATGAAGAATGATGTTGATTATAACCATTTGAGACTTTAGAATTTATCTAGGAGAAAGAGAATGGGATATTGGGTGTAGAAATACCATTAATAGGGATTGTGAAGCTTTATGCCACCAAGTGTTTGATAAAATGCCGAAGTGACCAAAACATGACTATTGTTGCTAATTTGGAATCACTTTCACTTGTATTGATATAGATTTAAGTTGGAAGGGTTGGCGAATGTTGTATTATGATCAAGAGCAGGAAGTTAAGGTATGTGAGGCTAACTATCTATGTTTGGGAATATTAATGATTCTCCCTACTTTACGTTTCTTTTACGACGTTACTAATTGCCTCAAAAATAAAGTTAAGCCTAGTTCCTTGAATAGTTGCAGAACTTCTATTTTCTAGATTCGTAACTCGTTCATGACTTTCATTCTGAATGTTGTGAAGTCAGTGCGTAATCAATATAGACTTGGGTTTGATGCCCATGAGTCTCGGTCTAGATTACTCAACATGTCATAAATAGTTGAAGTTTCAATTTTCATAATCAGTTCATGAATACATGTCTCAGTCTAGCTCTATTCAACATTCAAGTATCATGTAACTCAGTATGGTTCAGTATTTCAGCATCATGTATTTCAGTATGATTCTCAGTTCTTGAATGTTGAACACTTGTATTTGGGCCTAAGGCCGCAATTTATATGCTCTATGCATCGTTGGGCCTGAGGCCGTAGTTTATGATTTATGCATTTTGGATCTGAGGTCGCAGTTATGTATACGTATACTTGGGCCCGAGGCCGCAGTTTGTGCACAAACACACACACACACACACACACAGAGATATATATATATATATGAGGCCGCAGTTTAATATTCATATAAATAGTTTGTTGATCATTCAGAAGAGGGAGTATTCATATCCTTACTTCCTTTCAGTTCAATTATTAGTTACCATTTCAGTTATCATATCAGTTACCAGTTATCAGTTAGCATATCAGTTACCAGTTATTAGTTCAGTAATCATTTCAGTTTCAGTAGTTATCATTCCAGCTATCAATTATTAATTCTCAGTTATCAGCTTAGTTTCAGTTTCAGTATTTATAATTCTTTTATTCAGTTGCTTTACATACCAGTGCAATTCAAATGTACTGACGTCCCTTTTTCCCGGGGCCTGCATCTCACGATGCATGTAATGATTTACAAGTTGATGATTCAGAGCGCTAGGATTCTCGTACCAGCTATTTGGCGATCTCCAGTTCTTTCAGGGCATTATCATTACCTTACAATCTTAGTATTTTCAGACAGTCAGTGTTTTCAGTACTTCATTAGAGGCTTCATAGACTAGAGTAACAGTTAGACAAGAGTCGCATGCTTTTCATATTAAGCTATATCGGCTTTAAATATGTTTCACAATTGTATTAGTATTTATGCACTCTAATTTATATCATCCAGACTTTCAGTATATCAGCATGTGTTAGTTTATCTTGCGCCTTCAGTATGTTATGATATCACATGTTGATTCCGCAAGCCAGTTGGTTCGCTCGGTCACATGTAGTCAGGCACCGAGTGTCGTGTTACGTCCAGTCCCAGGTTCGGGGCGCGACAAAGCTCTCCATAAATGCCCATTGTACCTGGTTGTCTATAGGCGTGATGAAAGGGAAATCAATTTTTTGTTGATGGAGGATCCTCAGTGAATATCTTGCTAATCGGCACAGTGAAAGAACTTGGTGTTCCCATGAATGAACTCTCAGAAAGTCGGGCAAAGAACCATAGGCCCGATCAGGTTGGGAATCACCATTAAAGATATGCAATCAAGTGCATGGCGGCATGTGATCGATGCAAAGACTTCATACGACGTCTTCCTTGGAAGGCCTTGGATACTTGAGAAAAGTAGTTCCATCTACCTACCATCAATTTTTAAAATACTATGAGGGTGAAGTCGAGAAGAAGATGGTTGCTGATGATAAGACATTCACTGAGGGAGAGTCACACTTCACCGATGCAAAGTTCTACTTGAAGAACCGCATTGTGAAGGAGCTAAAAGTTGATGATGGCATGAAAAGAAAGAATGACGAGCCCACAACTAAACGAGTTGAGGTAACTATTGGTAAAGACAAAACTGTTACTGAGGAGCTACAACCCAATGCGAATAAATCTCATAGAGGGGATATTGCATCTTATGTCAAGAAAGTAAGTCCTGCGCTCCAATATGTCCCTAAAAGGAAGAAAGATGAAGGCCAATCACCTAATCTCCAAACTAACATACTGAGGGAGTTTAACTCTTCCGGTAAAACCAATTGAGGCAGTAAAGTTGTCCTCTAAGCCTCTTGCAGGGTTTGTAGCCCAAAATCGTTTGCAGAATGTGGCAAATCTCTACAAAGCGAATAGATGAAGGTTTATATCCTAACACTTACAGGGTATTTGAAAAAGCTGGATACAATCCTAATGAGCCATCAAAGTTAAGGAAGCTCCCATCAGAAGCTACAACGAGGCAACCACGTGAAGGTTTGGGATACAAGCAACTGTCACCAATGCACATCTCTATAAGAAGTGCGAGTAGCTATTATTTTTCTATTAAAGAAAAATCTGTCACTTCTAGTAGGCCTTCTGTATTTGATCGACTTGGAAAATCAACTGTGACAACTTTCGTATTTGAGAGATTGGGTCCATTAAAGAAGGGGAATAAGTTCTAGAGAAATTATCGAAATACAAGAACACCCGCTTCGCACAAAATTCAGAAGATCTATAAAGATTTCCAAAGTTTGGTTCCTTCTAGAATGAAGCGACAAACAAAAGCCATGGTTTCATGTGATGAGGTACTGAAGGTGAATCCATACACTGTGGTATACACTAAAGAACATGATGAAGACGAAGAAAGTGTGGGTTCTTCGTATCATGTTACTACACAAGGAGAACGTGGTGTTTTATCTGTAATGGAGAATGAAAAGAAATTGGACAATGTTTTACCGTGTTATCACTTATACTTCAATGATGGGGACCCTCAAGAAGATGAAGATGCGATATATTCTCCCCCGAAACTTGAAGATGGGGTGAAGGCAACGATTGATGCCTTAAAAGAAGTTAACATTGGCGCTAATGAAGAACCAAGACCCACCTACCTAAGTGCTTTACTAGAAGTTGATGAAGAAAGCACTTATATTGAGTTACTCAAGGAGTTTAGGGATGTCTTTGCTTGGAGTTAGAAAGAAATTCTTGGCCTGGACCCTAAAGTAGCAGTCCATCACCTTGCGGTCAAGAATGGCGCTCGTCCTGTTAAGAAATCTCAAAGGCGCTTTAGGACGTACTTGGTTCCCCTGATTGAAACCGAAGTTAACAAACTCATTGAAGTTGGACAAGTTAAATACGCAACGTGGGTTTCAAGTATTATCCCTGTAAGGAAGAATAATGGCCAGATTCGAGTGTGCGTCGACTTCAGAGATCTCAACAATGCGTGTCCCAAAGATGAATTCCCGCTTCATATTCTAGAGTTGATGATCGATGCTACTACTGGGTATGAGGCAATGTCATTTATGGATGGTTCGTCAGGCTATAACCAAATTCGCATGGCACCAAAAGATGAAGAGCTTACTGCATTTCGCACCCCTAAGGGTACACTACAAGAAAATGGGTCTTTAGCGAGGGGAAATCTGGTCGTTAAAAGTCCAATTCCGGTCGCTATAAGTTTTTATCGACCGAAAAAAATCCGGTCGTCACCGGTCCTTAAAAGTCCCGACGTTAAAAGTTAACGACCGGTTTACAATCCGGTCGTTAAAGGATCTTTAGCGACGGCATAATTTTCTGTCGTTAAACATGCTTTTTAGCGACAGAATTTTCCCCTCGCTAATTTGTTATCCGGTCGTTAAAAGTCTTTAACGTCAACAATGTATTAAGTCAATTCAAGTGCTTTTAACGACCGATATTCCCTTCGTTAATTGTATAATTACTTTTAACAACCTAAATTCTCTTCGTTAATAGTCATTTATTTATTTGAAAAACTTATCGTTAAAGAGTTTTAATGACCACATTTTTCTTCGCTAATATGAAAATGTAATAAATATAACGAAAATTTAAATTATGTGAATAGTAATAATTATTTATATGCTTTCATACACGCTCAACAACATTGGAAAATAAACCAAATACTTGATATCTTGTTAATACAAAGAACTAAAGTATCATATTTACCAGAAATCAATCCAAATTGTAAGAAACCCATCATAATAAAACAATGAAAATTAAAAATAACGCAAACCCATCCAACAGACAACTTGAAGATATATGTACATAAGACAGTGTCTTTAAACCATCGGTGACGAACTAAAAACCTCTTGTACTTCAACTTGCTCTACACTTTCTTCAAGGATAGGTTCTTCGGGCTTCAAGTTTTTGATCTGTTAAAATAACAAATTTATGCCAGTTTAATAACAAAGAATAAACAACTAAAGAAGAAAATGAACACGTTAAAGGGAAAATGAACAAATAACACCTTAAATTATCGAATGCACAGATAGATAACCATATTCGCAAGAAGTAAGTTGACTAGTCAAAGAAGTGATAAGTTCAATTAAATTCTAGCCTAGTACCAGACATATTTTTCTTCCCTCCATTGTTCTATAGGTTGTGAATTTACCAAATGTCCAATCATACACTGGAGTCAAACTTCATGAGGGTGACCAAGGTTATGTTGGAGTACTGCCTAGAAACTTAAATTACAAATGATAGACTGCTTAATATCAAGATGACTTTTATGGAGCAAAAGGTAAAAGGAAAAGTCAGTGTCCTAGTTTACATATGCTAAAACTATGAAGGGTCCAATGATTCACTTGTCTAGAAAGAGTGGAACACCAATACAAAATAGACACTTGGATGACTTTTTCCACTTCTTGGAGAACTAAGTGGATCCTTGAAGAGTCAAAGTTGCTTGCTTAACATTGTAATCCAACCTGTTTCACCAATAATTTTGTTTACACCTAAAGAACATGTTCAGTATACTAATGAATGGGCCGACAGAACAAAGAGAATCTCATGTACTTCAATGGTAAAACGTATTTGGTTAACAAGCATGCACAGGTTCAGCAAAAAAAGTGTTGCTTATGTGATTGAAAACATCAAGTATCTACAGCTATCACCCAGCATCAACAACTTACAATAACTAGAATTATATTCAAGAACTAGAGATAGATGGAAAGATACAGGAAATGATAACTACACTCCTAAAAGGCAACGAAAAAGAACTCAACTAATAACAAGATTCTTCATAATAGAATTATGTTCTTTTAGTGTTTTGCTGATAATTTATGAGGTTTTTGACTGCATCTGTGTTACTTGCATCGAAGTTTTTACTACAAGAGTAAGCACTAGAAGAGGGAGACAAGCATAGTGGCATGACAAGCTTTACACAAAATGGCTAGCGAAGAGAAGCATGACAAGCTTTACACAAAAGACCAAGAGCAGATGGTAGAGAAAGGCATTATAATCCCCACATTTACTTCCTATACATAATAAGTATCCAACTATCCAGTTTTTCCGAGGAGAAAATACATCCAGAACTGAGTGAACTTCTTAAAGAACACATTGCATCAATACAATGATTGTCTCATTCCATAAGGAACTCCACGTGTAGACAAATCCAAGGTCCTAATGACCAACACCTTAAGTTCCCATCATTTTTCACAAATACTTTCAGGTTTTTAATACAAGAACTAGGAGAAATGAAATAGCTCATGTTCCAACTAGATAACAAACTAAGATGGTATTTCTAATAAGCTAATTCCAAAATAACGATTTTTAACTTTTCCTTGGTTTGGGTACGACCTCAATATCAGGAGATTTGAAATATAAGAGAGATTCTCTGCTTACAGCATATAGATAGATGCTCATGAATCACACAAAAGAGAAGTTTAGTATTTGGAAGTAGGCAACATTTTACTAGTCAAAACAGTTATTTTAAATATCCTTTGGATAGTGCTCAACATGTTAACCTAACAGAGAATTTAATTTGACAATGTTGGGTTTCAGGCAACTTAAAACACGGGATGTTTGAACTGTTCAGCACTGCTTTCCGTACAAGTAATTAGGCTACCATAAACAAAATGCCACTTGCTTAGAATTATTCAGATAAAACTTAATACTTAGAGTAGCTACTGAGTGGACCTCAAAAGATTTCACATTAGCACGGCAAGACTGAACCATAAACTTTAAAAATTCAAAATCTTTACATTTTAACAGAGCCTTTCTTAACATTGTCTAATAAATTCAAGCAAATTCTACAAATAAGGTGACAGTTTCTAAGGAGTAATTAACTGTTACAACTGAATTCTTGTGCAATCATAAGATTTGGACCTATAAAGTAGAAGAGGATGAATAAGATGAGATGGAAAACGACAACTCATGCAGCATGTTAGAGTCAAATAGGATTTTCAATATACTAACCCGTTATATGATTCAAACTATTGATCACTTGAAGATGGTGATGAAGGCTGATCAAACACTATCTTTGCAAGTTGTGCGTATTTACTCCCTAGCTCGTCATATTTACTCTCTAGCCCTTCCAAATGTCCTTTTAGTGATTCATTTTCTTTTACAGTAGCATTCAACTTTTCCAACAATGCAGCTTTAGAGGAGTTAGCACCTTTCAACTCCTTAGCGATTATCCCACCACCAAATCCAACAACATGGTGTTGAGGTCCGAAGCACCTTTCTACAACCTCAATGTTTGTAAGAGACGGTTCAGATTACACCAATTCTTTGATTTTATCCTGTAAAATAAAAATAATTTAATAAAAATAATACAACACAATAAATAAATAATATAAATTGAAATTTATCAATAAACATACATATTTCTCACTGGTTTCAGGTTCGACAAGCTTGTTGTTCTTCTTATGAGTCTCAAAAAAAATAGTTGCCACATCTGGTGCTTTACCATCTTTACCTCCCTTTACATTACAATAAACAAGTCAAAAAGATCTTTGTAACAAAGATGATGTCACGACCCAATTTCGGAGTCGTGATGGCGCCTATCGTGGAACCAGGCCAGCCACCTATCTATAACGAATCTAAGTTCAATTATCAGAAAGAATACCCTTTTTAATAAATTCGAGGTCAATAATAATAGTAAATCAGAAATTTGAAACAAATTGTGGAAACATAAAACTCAAATCCTACAATCCCGGATCTGGTGTCACGCATTCATGAGCTATTAATTCATAACCAAGACCCAAAAGAAATGACCAATATAATCTGAAAGTAAATACGACAAGTAGAAAAAGAAAGAGATGACGAGATCACGGTCGCCAGCTTCTACCTCGTCAACTACGATGAAACTGCTGCGACTCACTGACCAGAGTTGGATCTCAATGTACCTGGATCTGCACACAA